>JAZHYW010012948.1:0-14042 GCA_037355805.1 Ixodes ricinus | reverse complement strand
AGCCCTTCGTTCAGTTACATTAATGCCTACTGCTTTGATCTGTCGCGAAGCGTTTAAACATTTGTGGAGGACGTAAAAACGTTTCCTGTGATTTCAGATAAATTTTCAGATGACTGGCAGCCATGATTTTAAGCCACAATATGGACAAGTGTCGTTACCCTGAAGCGTAGCTTATTTAGTGGCACTAGGGAAGATCATGGCGGAACAGCGCAGTACTGAGCTAGATTTCAGACGCCATCATTCTCAACGATCATTCTTCAGTAGTGCCACTAAATAAGCTACGCTTCAGAGTAACGACACTTGTTCATTTTGTGGCTTAAAACCATGGTTGCCAGTTATCTGAAGATTTATCTGAAATCACAGGAAACGCTTTTCCGTCCTCCATAAATGTTTAAACGGTTCGCGACAGAGCAAAGCAATATTACATGCTTCCTAACACTGAATCTAAAGCTGAGGAAGTAGCATTTTTAATCATGACGATCGGCAGTGGCGTCTACTCTGCACAAGCACGAAAATGTCGGCGCCCACAACAATGTTGAGGAGCAGAGTGCCGATACTCTAAGAGCAGCTCATTTAGTGGCTCTAGTTCTTCCCAGAAGTGGCGCGCGGCACGTGTCTCGAGCATTTCACAAAATGGCTGGCGCCACTTATCCCAGGATAGATGGGATTCTAGATGGGATTTACTCCACACATCATGGGAGCAGGTTTGCAAACCAGTATTCAGACGAACAGCAGGCCGATATAGGACATAGGAAGTGCAAAACTGCCACTTTATTTCTTTTTTGTTTTCTAGCTTTAAATTAGGCTCTAAAAACAAACGTTTTTTCCTTCTTTTTTTTTGCAAAACAACGTTTGCGTGTTAAATATCCTGGTCCAAACGGGCGCAACGCCGCATCTCGTGCTTTCGATAATTTCGAACGTGGACGGAACTTCGAATTCATTCGAAAATCAGAGCTTATTCTACGTTTTGTAAGCCACTGTAATCAACGTATGCACTGGCTCGTATCTCGCGCCGCCTGTTGGCCGCTTCCTGCAGCGGCGGACGCAGAGCGAAAAAGATCTAGCTCGAGATCGGCGGCGAACAGCCCGTGGCCCGAGCCCACCTCGAGCGCCCGACCTGCATGCGCAGCTGCAGACGTGCAACTCGTTTGTTCCGGAAAAATTCTGCGCCATCTATGAGGAAAAGGGTACAAATAAATAGCGGTTGAATCCCCCATCAAGGCTATCGCGTTCCACTTTTAAAAGGCGAAGCTTAAACGTCCTCCAAGATTCTTTTAATGCGAATAGCATTCTTTGGATACTTCACGCACTTTTCGTCTATCTATGCTATCTATCTATCTGGCTATCTAACCTCTTACGCCGCGGGTCGATAAATAAATAAAAAAGACCGGCGCCGGCTGGGATTCGAACCGTTGACCCTTTGATCAGCAGGCAGACGCGCTAACCACAGAGCTATGAAGGCAGTTTTTTTTTTTTCCTTGGAAACATTTATTTACATTGAATGCTTTTTACACAATGATCATATGCGTTATATTATATACAAGCAATGAATTGTGGTGGGTGATGTATTGAAGTTGAATACAAGGAACATTTAACAAAGTTCACAAAAATCAGCACTAGTGGCAAAATACTTTACAGGGAAGTATCACTTAAACTTTCATTAGGCTTGGCCTCTTCAACGCATGGCATCATGGCCTATATAATATCAGGCGAACGACTAAGGTTCTTTACTATTAGTTTCCATTCATCACTTTCATTACAGGTGGTCAATATGCCTTGGCCTACCTGAATTGCAATATTTTTGAAATTAACCCAGGATGGCTTCGCAACACCTGCTTCTGTGTCTATTTTGCGCGTTTTCCACAGACTGTAAAGACCTAGTACTACTAATATATCTTGAATAGTGTCGACGTGGTCAGCGAAATGCAAATACCGAAAGTTTGCCTCTTCCACTTCAAAATCCTTTCTGAGTGTTCTCTTGAAGACATCCCAAAAGAACACAGCGTCAACACAAAGAATGAAGGCATGGGTGAACGTTTCGGTTACGTGGCAAAGTCTACAATTAGTGCTTCCATATGTATCAATGCCTCGAGAATCGAGCCACTCTTTAACTGGTGTGGTACGAGTATGAAATCTATAAAAGAAAGTTTTACACTTCGGTGGTATCGGTATTGTCCTAACTCGTTTTAAAACATCAGTTATGCAGTTCAGAGGAGGGGCGTAAGGGTGAGCTATGAAGGCAGTCATTCAACGCACTCTAAACGGTTGTTTATATCTTTACCATAGGACGCGCTTTACAGCGCTGTCACAGCTACCGGTGCGCGCGCGTTCCATGCACGAGGGCTCATCTCCGCTCTCGTGGAGGCTGACACGGCCGCTAGCTCACCCTCTCCCGCGCTCGGGAGAGGGTGATGTAGCGGCCGTGCTCAGCCTCACGAGAGCGGAATGAGCCCTCGTGCATGGAACGCGCGCGCACCGGTAGCTGTGACAGCGCTGTAAAGCGCGTCCTATGGCAAAGATATAAACAACCGTTTAGAGTACCGTTGGTTGAGACTAGCTGAGACGCCAGAAAGTCTGGTCGGTACCATTTTGAGTGTTTGTGCGTATGGCGCGTGCTTTGCTCGCCTTCGCTTGGGCGCGAGATCGTGCGCAGGGCTGTGAAAGTGTCAACAAATTTAGAATCGCCTCAAGAGTGGGCTGGCGTATCTAGAGTGTGCCGTCACCTGACGAACGCGCATAACTCCGCACCGTTTGATGCTATTCGCATTAACGTAGATAATCATCCCCAAAGGATGGGTTCTGCTGATTTTTTGTTAAGTAAAACGAAGCAGTATTTCACGTTCTACTCAACATGGCAGCTACTTAAATGGACACTTTCTGACGGTTTGCGCGCGTAATCGTCATAGTACCGCCGCGCGCCCTTGTTTTTGTCCAGCCCACAGACACATAAAAGTAATGCTCGCCACATAAAAGAGGCAATAACAGACTTTTATATGTTTGAGAACTTATATGTGTGAGGAACACATAGTTATTTAAATTAGCTTCAAAATCAGGAATGTGTGTAGGCTGTCCCATATCACTTACAATGTGCCTCTCGAGGATAAAACGCCGGAAAAGATTGGCAGAACACCTTTCAGATAATTAGGGGGCATTGCTTTAGGGTGGTCGGCACCTTATTTATGTTGTCAAATATTCAGTTAGTAATTAAATATATTTTTATAACGATCAATAAATTTTACTTTATAAAGTTCACATAACCGCTTGAGACCGACGCGGAAGGACGATACTCGAAACTACGCGAGCTGTGGAGTCTGCGAAAAAGTGTTTTTCTGTTTGCTGATTGGCAGTGTGAAACATCGGGTTGCAGGGTATGCCAAAAAGGGCTCTGTGCTCACATGATAGATTGGAAGTCAAATGCATGAAATGTTCAAAAAGAGAGAGATAATTAATGTTATTTTCCAGAATAATCCCTTACGGAACGCATTACTGCAAAAAGAGATGCGTAAAGATGCACGCAATGAAATTTATAATTTTATATAAATAGGGCGAAGGACAGACAAAGATTTTTAAAATCTTAGTATAAATCACATTTCATCAGCTTCCATGAGCTCGAAACTTCGCGGAATACTGCCTCGGGAGGCTAATGTTATATTCGGTTTTACCTGCACTTGTTTTGGCCCTCACTTTACAACCCTGTGCTTGAATAGTCATGCGCTCTAACAATTTTCTAGGCTTGAATAGTCATGCGCGGCTCATGGATTGGACAGGAGAACTGCGTGAGCACTGTACATCGGCTCGTAACAAGCAATGCCTCGGCGGACACTTGGGTAGTGGCTCGTGTCCATCCACTGCGGTGATGAGAATAGCCGAACTCTAACAATGCCTGGAGCTCAGAACGCGTTTTCTTCCTTTCCAACCCCAGCGCGGGGGTATGATTAACGTTGGCGGCATAAGATAGGCACCAGGCCACGTGGCCGCTTCTGGCTCCGAGTTGAGGGAATGAACGATGCTCATATTTCTCTAATTTTTTGGCGACTGCCATTGCCTAGAAAAAAGAGCAAAGCCAAGTTCAATCAGTTATTAACGTTAGGGAGTGATCCTGAGTAGAATTTAGTGATGTATAGAAATCTTTTTATAGCTCCTTTAAGCAAAATACAGAAGGGGTCGAAACTGGGCAATAACTTGAGAACGACGCTCGTGTGAGACTTACAGCGACTGCCAACGTTCGGCTGTCCCTCTGAGGTCACTAAAATCTTTTTTTTTAGGTATTCTTTCCGTACACACATGTAGTTCTATGTAACGTCATATTAATAAGTCACATTTAGTCATTTCAATACTTCTATTATCGGGGACATCTTTCGGATGCAGTTCAGCAACAACGAAAAAATGTTTGGGTGCCTCAATGATGCAAAATTGGTCTTGCAACATTTTTTTTCTGCTTTCAATAAATACTGTTAAGAAGTAACCCCTGACGTTGATAGCTTGCGAAAACATCCATTAGTTTTCCCTCCGCGCAATAGCAGATGCAGAAAAAATAAAGGAAAGAGACAGCTGTCGATCCCCTCCTCAACTCGCAATTTGAACAAGCGGCCACGTGATCTGACGCTAATTATATACCGTCAGTGTTCATCATAGTCATGCCCAGGGCCGGCCTTAGAGCAGCAAGCGCCCTGGGCAAACTGCAGCCGTGGCGCCCCCCCTTCCCCCTATTTTCGCACCCAACATCACATTGTTAGCAAACATGACACAATTGATCAAGCGCGAATGGTCGCGATTTTGTCGTTGTCTGGCGAAAATCACATCCTAAAAACGAACGACGTTCGCGAGCACTGAGAGTTTTGTCGGCACCGTGTTCAAAGCGTTCCAGAATAATATATTTCTTAGATTAACTAAACTTCAGCTGGGGGTCTCCCATAGCAAGCTAACGTCTGATGGACAGAGAAAACAAAAGCACAAGTTAACCATGTCAAATACCCTAGATGGCAACTTTCGGAGCGTTCAACAGTAGTAGGAAAGGTGCACCAGCTCACACACCTGTCAATCAAAGCCCCCAAGGGGGCGGGGCCAGCCCCGACCAATCACAGAGCCGCAGGGCGGGGCCTCTTCCCTCTCTCCCATCCCAGGGACCAATGACAGGGCATGGGCGTTGGCCAGTGGCCAATCGGAGCTCAGCGAGGTCCCGCCCTCGAGTCACGTGCTCGGTAGTCATGTGCGCGTCGCGTGTCGGGCGCGTGCCATGTAATTATCAGGTGTTAACAGCCACTTACCATGTAATTACCAGGTGTTAACAGCCGCTGTTATCGATCACGTACGCGGCGCGTGCCAGAAGCGTGGGAAAGACACGTATCAGAGATGTCCTCACCACCCATCACGTTGATATCAACCACGTGATCGTGACGTCAACCACGCGATTTCTCCGGGTTGGAGTTGCGTCCGACAGAGGGCGCTCACGTGATGTCACACAGGGTTCGTGCTACATCCGAGGGAGGGCGCTGCACTGCGGTCACATGCAGAGCCGTTTATTGAGAGAGTTTGGCCATACATTGGTTTGGATAGGCGAGCATCTCGGGGCCAACCACAGGCCGCAAAACAGCCCCTAGCGGTGGTCGTGTGATCTAAATATGTGACACGACTATACTTCGTTTCACCTTATGTTCGAGCGAAGGCAAAACTGGAAGCGCGAGCACGGAAGCTTCGTGCGTTCAGGCTTTGCTCGAGCGCACGAGCTGAGGAGAAATGCAAAAAGCGCTGGTCTCGCGCTTCTAGCTTTGGCTTCGCTCGCAGATAAAGTGAAACGAAGTATAATTTGAGCCGTGCCGAGCGGAGCTCCGCGTCTCAAGACGCTCGCGCACCCCACCCTTTGCACTGCTTTCTTTCAGCCAGTCTCAGGACGCTGTTCTAGCAGTGCAGACAAAGGCATGGGCACGAGCGCGTGGCTTTGGAAAGTGCCTCCTATGCACGAGGTCTCGTACAAACAAAGCGTTTCGCTGAGCTAGGCTCACGCGCCTGTACCTTTGTCTTCACTGTAGACATTTGTGAGATGGAGTAGAGGTCTCCTGATTGGTCGACGCTGTGTCACAAATTTAGTTTACGCTCTAAGCGTGGGGAATCTTCGGCGCTGGTGGCGGCCTTTGCTCCGCCTATTGTCCAAACTCTCCTAATATACGGCTCTGGTCACATGTATAGGCCCTTAGTCACATGATGGTCACGTGACATTATTTGAATCGCTGCGCGGTAAATGGATTTTATTCGCTAAAAAAGGTTCTGCGGCGACTGGAATCGACCTCACTACCTTCTGCTCAGAAGTCCAACACTATACCGTCTGAGCTACGGCACAATGCTTATTTCGCATCTTAACTCGTCCTATACTTCGTTTCAGCTTCCGTCCGAGCGCAACCAAAGCTACGTGTAGCCGGCGCCAATCACACGCCGGCAACAGGTCACGCGATCTCGCCTACACTTTTGTATCACTCCGCTTCGCCGCTGGTCGTCAGCGGCTCCCGCGCTCGCCGAGTATTTCGTCTGCTACGGTGTGTCAACGGTATCGCAAGGTATATGCACATGGCAGCGAAGCTCCATAGCGCCATGTCGAAAAAATGGCGGCCCATGGGGCTGGTTCAGCGCCATCTATGAGTCGCGGGGACACTTCCGGCGGAACAAAAAATAAACAGGAAGTGACGACACATCGGGAGAAAAACGTTACGTCATGCGTGCGTGCGGTTTGGCGCCAAAATTAAACAGAAGAATTCTAGAGGCTACAGATAAAATGAAGGACATATACACTAAAAAGTCTCAAACATAGCTCCGTGTTGGGGCTTTGTTTGGTACTTTTAAGTGTGTGTGTCGTTCTTTCTACCTGCAGTCTCGTTTTTTCTTGGGATGTTTACTCTATACCAGATCGTTTACGCCTGTATTTGCCCTTGCTCTTGTGTTTTGTTCGAAATGTGTTTTTTCTGCAGTCGACTTTGTTAGCCGAGCTGCTTTGAGAGTAGTTTCATTTTGTCACACCATCGTGTCTTTGCACTGTGGTTAAACTCGAGCCGCAGTGTTTCGATCTTTGTTCCTTCAGGATCCCTCGAAATATGTGAGAAACCTTAAAGCGAATAATGTAATTTTAAAAAAAATAGTGAATCAAATTGCTGAGTGTGTTGCGTATGCAATACACTACAGTAAGTTTAATGCAAGTCCAACGTCGCATTAACAGTCGCGTTTTATTTGTTTTATTCACTTAAAATCATTCAGTCAGGTTACTGACTAGAATCATACGATCGGTATCCCAAATTTCGAAAGTGTCATGGTCGAAGAAAACTAGCAGATCGGTACATAAGGCACGTTATAACAGAATAAGACAATGCTACAATCGGCTGGATGTTGTGAGGATATTGAAAGTTTATAAGCCGCCACTAATGTCTCAGAGGTTTCACAGGGTTTCGAGGACATCTGTGGTCACCACCGTAATACAAAAGAAAAAAACACTACACTTGTCTACGCAGTCCTTGGGCAAGGTACCATAATGCCATAAATATTTTAACTTATGTCTGCTGGTGCTGCTACACTGCAGCGCAACGATTGTTTGGTGCAGGTCAAGGAAGCCAAGTAGAGTAAACCATCTTGGAGCCCTGTGGTATGCTGAACTTCATAAGCCAGTTTTGCTTCACAGCTTCAAACGCTATATATGTGAATCAGTTAGAAGACTATATTACTCCTCAAGAAAGCGAAGAAAATGAAAGGTTCGAATAGAACATGCCTACACTGCTTTAAAAAGTGCTCTGGGTGGTCTGCACGTACGTAGCCTGTGCACTTGCTGCCTAGCATTACACTTTGCTGCTGTATCAACTAGTTCAGCTTTTTTTTCGCGTGAACCAGTGGAGCCTGACTCTGGCAATCAGAGAAAACAAATCATCATAAACACTTTCGTCACAAACAGTCAAATACTTTGGAATTTTTTGGTGAAAAAGGACACGCAGAGTAGCCCTACTTTCTCCCTTGAAATTAGGTTGTTGATACATGTCTCGAAGACTACCTCACAAGCTTCAACTAATAATCAGAAAGAAACAGAAGGAACTGAGAGGTATCCAAAGTCGGAGTCGGTAGTGCCTTTCACACTCAAATACAGAGCACTTGATTTCCTTCAGAAAAACATGCATTTTCTGTCCTCAGCTCACATTTCTGGGATGTTCCTACACAGGAGTGAACCTTGAGGAATTTTGATGCCAGCCTCCCAGCAGAACAAACCATGTTGTTTTCTTCTGTTGCCGAAGGGTAGTTTGAAGGCGAATCGTCTTCCGTGGTAAGAAAACTGTGCTTCTCTAGGCAAGAGGAAGAGAAGGTGCCAGAAGGCCTGCTGTGAACGCAGTAAGGAGGACATCATGTCGTCAGCACAGTTTGATTTTTTCCGACAGCTTGAATAGGTTGCTAATCAAAAGGTGTCTGAACGCAGCTTGAAATTGACGGGAAGTGGAGTTCGTGTTTGCACCAGATTTTGAACGTATAACAGCAAAAGTGTTTTCAAGGGCGTCCTGGTACAAATGGCAGGTTAAAAGGTAGGAAAACCGTAATTAACCGTGAGGTGATTGCAGAGCAACAGCAGTGACCTAACTGTCAAGCAGAAAGCCACGAATGCACTGCGTGCTGCCTTCTACACCCTAGTACTTGCAGACTTTTAAAACCAGAATGCACTCTTTCAGACACTGGTCATGGATGGAGCCGTTACACATTGCAGAGCCATATGGCGTCTTTGCAAATTTCTGCGAGCTATTTAGGCTGTCAAAGAAGACGGTCGATTCTTTCAACGAATCTCTCTGTGTGAACAGCTGTGGCGGGCAATTGCCTGAAAAGTAACAAGGGCATACATTGAAGCTGCGCAGTGATCGCTAAACACTTGAGCTGCTAGCTTCACCAACATCTTTGACGAGAAGGTCAAAATAAATGCTTCTCGTTCAGCTTTGGCATAAAACGGATCTCAAGTTTACGGTCCTTTTCATAGCTTCCTTGATGTATTAAGTTTTCACTATGTAATCACGAACTTTTAACTCGTATTTAAATAACATGTTTCTGAGGCACTTTAAAGGTGCGGAGCATCGAAAACGAAACAAAAATGGCTTGCCATACATCTCTGACGTAAGGCTTTTCGGCAGTTACGATGCTTGAAAAAGAGGCACGTTCTGGCTCCATTGATCGCATACAACAGCTACCGGCTCCAGGCCAGCGTCAACAAGGGCGCTGTAGTACCGGAAAAGATCTTTAGGACACCTGAAGGTGTGCCTTTGTGAACAAAAAATAGTCAAGCGTCTGCTTCCACGGTGTTTCGACTCCTTTCGCCATGAACATGAGAGCCTTGTTTGCCAGCTTTTTTGATTTGCTGTCCAATATGTTCTTCAAGTCCTTCGAGCCTGTCAGACGAGGGGTTGTATAAAAGTCTATTTTTCATGTGCATTTCATCAAAGACTATGCTGCAGGTCAGATCGGCTTGAGAAAAAGAAGCTGTCAGCCTCTTTATTAGCTCGAAATTGTCAGGGTAAAATCCAACCCTCAGTGGCACATGCAGAAGCCATAGCTGGAGTGACCTTACTGATGGCAGCCTGAGCAGTGCCTGCAATACTTATAGTCTTTGGGGCTATGAAAGTAGAGGCCTAAAGCCAAGGCTTTGTTGTGGCTGCACCATCTCCGGCCAAACCGGCTCACATTGCTCATTCTAAGCCGGGCTTCAACGAGTGCAGCGACAGCAGGAGACACATGAAAGCGGACACTCTCAACGACTTCGGCAACAGTCCTCATCTGACATTGTCGTTGCAGCCTTTTTTGCAGCCACTTCTTACGCTCTTGAAGCTGTCGCACCTTGGCTCTCAGGGCGTTCATCTTCATCTTGTCGATGCTGCGGCTTTTTCCGGGTGCTGCAACTTGCCAAATGACCTAGATCAGGTCTCCAAGAAAAACTTGCATTCGCCATCACTTTATTAAATGTGTAATCTATTCACACTCAAGAAAACTCCTCAATGATTTGAAGTGTCTTTAAACAAGAACAGCAAGAAAGACAGACTACACACATGCTATTCAAGTTAAGGAAAGCAGGGGGGCTATGTTCGACAAATGTTTCGTTTCTCCTAAAAAGAAACGGAAGTGATGGAGTACGATATCGCGTCTGATTGGTTAGAGGCTCAAATGATGAAAGTTCCATCTTCGTCATTTCAGCCTCTAGCCATTCGAGACGCAATATCGTCACTTCCGTCTCTTCTTTAGGAGAAACGAAAACATTTGTCGAACATAGCCCCCAGCATGTATATCTTTATGTCGGACTAGGCGCTTCATGTTGGCCAGAGACCTGATAGTCCAAAAAGACAAGGGCGCACAGAGAAACATGCAAGTCAGAATAGGAATCCAAACTGTAGAATGCATTTTCTTAAAGCTTGACCGTACCTTACTTATGCCCATGGCACTGTAAGAGTGAAGCGCTCGCACAAAAACAGGCAACTAAAGTTTGGCAGATAGGACAAGGGATCAAGACAGGCTCAGCATCACACACATTTGACCAGGACAGCTTTTCGATAACTATAAAAAAACGCTGTGTTACGTGAGGTTTTGCGGGAACACTTATGATTCAGTGAAATCGGTTGAGCTGTTTCGATCTGATGGTGTTTAACACCTGCGTGTGGAACATTTTGTTGTCTTTTTGTGTGCTTCGACAATGACAATACCGTGAAACACAAAAATGTGGTGAACTTTGAACAAACTTCGATTTGTAGCTGTCAGCTACCCGGTCTTGTGTTATGTGTTCCTTGCGCCATCAGCTCTCAAGATAAAGTTTAGTATCCGCTGGTATTTTTCGAGCATTGGCTTTTTGTTTTTGGCGGTCTAACCTTTTATAATTTCACAACAACAAAAAAAAACCTGCACAAGAAAAAAGTTTGCATCATAGGAAGCACTCACATTTGTCGGAAGGCCCAGCCGCACAGCCAGACAGGGAGTCTCTAGGCGACGATGAAGAAGCCAAAATCTCTATGTCAGCCACGTCCCGCTAGACTCTTGAGCAGGAGCTGCACCTTGACGTAAAACGTGGATGTGATCAACTGCACAAGAAAAAACGAAAGAAGAAAGGCTTTCACAAAAACTGTAAGTAAGCAAGCAAGCTCAACAGAGCGGAAAGTTGGGCGAGTTGGTTGTTCATCTTAGCTGGCAGAAACAGTGCCTCTCTGTGTACTTTTACAGCGCCTGTCTGTATACTCCTTGTTTCTTGTCCTTCGTCAAGTTGCGCTGTTTCTACCAGTTAAGAAAGCAAGCTCAACTAACACAAATGGGAATAAAGGATAGCACGAACAATATTCGGACACCACTTATTATGGGCTACTATACTGCGTTCAGCTTAGGTCCCAGACGCAGCCGATGCGCAAGCGCGAGCTCCCTGGCTTCCAGCGTCCGCCTGCCGGCGCGCACGCTCGTGCAGTACAGGCACTGTTAGGGCCACACGCGCGTGCTTGTAGCATCGGCTGCGTCTGGACCCAAGCTGAAACGAAGTATAGTGGACTGTTTTCTAAAAAGGTGCACGAGCATGTGTGGTCCAATGAAGCCGCAGTAATCAGCTCTGCAAATTTAATGTGAACTTGGTGAAGGAGATATTGAAGTCCTTCCTTACGCATGTCATCAACGCTCTGTGTACATCATGAAGAGTAAACACACGAGTCTTACGCACAGATGCCCTTACTATATAGCTGTGTTGTACCACTGGCGACCACGATAGATCACGACACCAGCTCCTCAGAGCCGGGCCGGTACAGGTAAATTTGAATATTGTGGCACAAAGGCTGAGAAGTCAGAGTGATTTTGAAGTTAAAACATTCCTAGTATAACATATTACGTCCTCAAGTGTAGTTTCTTGTGCACATCCAGACAACCCTAATAGTTTTAGGTAAAACTAACACGAGTTACGAAAATACCGAATCAAAGGGGCATGACACCACACAGCAGGCATGTTACTGACAGTAGCGAAAGTCTCACCTTCGAGAGTCCAAAGGAAACCGATGCAGCGAGATGCCAGCCGTGCGGGTGTCGCTTTCACACACTTCCACGGAGCACCGTGTCTTTCCGTATCACGCTGTGCACATCGTCGCAAAGGACGCTGAGCCCTTTGGGCGCAGTAGCGTCCAAGGTCCAAGCGCACGACTACCGAGTTCTCGCGCAAGTAACTGGGATAATCACGCCCGAGCAAACAACAAAACTTCCCAAACGGTGTTAACTGCCACTAAAACAATTAAAAGCGAAGAACACGTGGAGTCCCAAACACAAGCAAGCAGACGAACGTCCAGCAGCCCATCTTTCCGCGCGCCACGAGGTTCACAAAGAACTGCAAATATCCTTAATTGGCTAGTAGCGTACAGAGGACGCTAATAAGTAGTAGGCATAATATTAGCAAAAACAAAGACAGTTTTGAATTCTATGTAGCGCTAAATATGGTTGAGAATATCTAATAATGATATTTAGATTGTTTAAAAAACGCAAATGATTATACTCTCAGTCTCAAAACTAATTAATGTTATTAATGTTTGTCCCCACTTCTCCTAGTCGCGCTCAATCGCATCCTTCACGTGACCCTCCAGGGCGATGTCGTCATGGCGATTTGTTTTGAACCGCTTTTTGCCTGAAGCTTTCTGCTACCCATGTACATACACCTTGGGTATCGTCTGCTACAGGTTTAAAACGTGCCCTTTCACGTTCTGAAATTTAGTCATAGGGGATATCAGTACGTAGGCTGGCCGCTGGCGTCTGTGTCCGAGCTTTCGATCCTGTTCGGCATTTCGGCATAGTTTCGAGATGTAAGTACACGTTCCAACGTGCCCGATGACCCGACCGTTGATGTTTCCTTGTATTGTTTGGATATACCGGGGCTCGAGGCGCAGGCCTTTCCACCAGCTTCTCGGCGTTCAACGTGATCGGCTGGTAAAGGGGTGCCCTGATTTCGCCGCGTATCAGTGAATTGTAGTGGCCCGGACACTTTTTTTGTTTACAACGCATTCGCGGTACGACGCGGCCGGAGTCTCGTGCCGAATTTGAAAGTAGACATTCATCACGACCTTTCGCGCCTGCCGCCCAATCGTGCCTTTGCGAAAGGACGTTTTGAAACGACTCGATGAGGAAAGCAGCGAAGCACACGATTCGGCCATTACGGGAACAAAATCGCACAGAAAACCGAGCGAGCGCTGCAGCAGTGTTGCCAGCGGATGTACGTGTTTTCACCAAACCACATGCATTGACATATATTAATAAAAACTTAAACTTCCGACAATTCATTTCTTTAGTTGCAAATCATTCTCAGCAGTACACATCTGGAATATTGTGCAACGTTTACGCGCAAAACAGCTATTTAAAAAAAGATATATATATATACTTTTGCGGACTACTTTGTGGTGCGTAGGAATGCTCTTCTCGAAGTTGCGAACCGTCCCCCAGCCTTTGGCTGCGCTCGGACGGAAGCTGAAACGAAGTATAGTATTTCGTACGTCGAGCGCGCAATTCAGAGCTATCGCAACGCTTGTATTTTGGAACAGAATTGCTGAGTCATTCACCAGAGGGCGCTACAGGGATGACGGAAAGTTCAGGTATATTGAGTCATCTGCCGGGCAGGAAAATGCACTGTCACGATGACGACACAGATATGTCACCGAGTGACGAGAAATGCATTGTCGCATGTTTCTCCGGTGGGTCATGTGACAACGTCACCTGATATTTGAATCGCTACGCACAGTTGACACCTCGGTTCATAGATGGCGCATGCCTTTGTTGCTAAGCGTATTTATTGTTAGGGCATGAGCGACATCCTGCGGCGTGGGTCTGACCTTGCGCCATCTGTTGCTGAAAAGTTGAATTGCGCTTCTTTCTAAGGTGTGCTCATCCGTATTTTCGCGTGCGCGCAATGCGTGTGAGTTGCCGAATCTGTTTGTAGATGGCGCGCACTTGAATCCTTTTGCTGGCGTGAACTTTTACCATTATCACGCGACATCTCTCGCTAATTTTAGCGCCAGCTTGGCAGATGGCGTCAACTCTATCGCGCT
>JAZHYW010012947.1:0-10955 GCA_037355805.1 Ixodes ricinus | reverse complement strand
AATCGCAAGTTTTTCGAAAAAAAACACATTTTTGAAAAAAAATCGGTTTTATCATCATCTGTAACTCGTAAAGAATGCTCTCACAAATTTTTATTCTCGTGCGTAAAGTATTTACCTCCGAAATAAATTATTCTCGGGATACGTCGGCGGCCGCGGCTGCGCTGGCCAGAAGCGCGAGCAGACCCGCGCGTTTGCCGGAGCTTCAAAGCGCGCTAGCCGCTCGCTGGCTAGGCCTAGCGCGGGCGTGGGACCCCTCGTTGGAAAGAGCAGTTCTTTCTCTTTTGTTTACGCCCTGGCTTATCGTTCAACGCCGTGCCAGCTCAGGCAGAGAGAACCCCTGCGAAAACATCCTTCGGAAAGAGCTATGAAACGCTGTACGCGCTCCTATTGGGCAGCTTGACACATTCGGAGCTCTGATTCGCTCGGACAAGCCACGTGACTAAAAAGACGCTCGCTCGCGCGCGTGATCGCCTGCCGAGTTCAGTTGTTTCCGTTTCCTGCCTGCGTAGCACGTCCTTGCTTACTTTACGGTTTTCAAGTTCATCGATACGATGCCGGCGGTGAATGGCAGGAAGTCGTTTACGTTTGGTGCTCGGAAGCGTAAGCGTGGAAAACCGAGAGGCATTGAAGGAGGTCGACCTCACAAAACTCCTGCACCGCCGTCTCCGAGTCGCTCGGAGTCGTCGGGACAATCGCCGTCTTCAAGCCCGTCACAGTCTCCTGGCCCATCGCCACCTGAAGACTCGGATTGCGCGGGACAATCGAGGCTTCTGTCGCCGCTTCCAACTCCTGACACCCCAAAGGAAGATGAGCTGACCGCGATTGAGCGCAAGATGGAAATGCTACGACGGGACGAGTGCTCCGGAGAGCCGCTAGGCCTAGGTGACAGCGGCGAACTCGAAGGCTACCGCTTGCTCGAAGTTTCTTGTGTCAAGGCTTTGGTGGGAGCTCTGCTGTGCCTAGAGTGTGCTGGATCTTGCCTGGAGCTAAAGGAAAGTGGCAAAGGTGCGCTCCTCGGTTTTATCGTCGAGTGCCCGTCGTGTGGAAGGTGGCGAGCGCACCGCACTCGTCGAACATCGGCGACACTCGCCAAAATGAACTTTCTGCGCGTATCGGACTAGCCGCGCGCGACTGCGGCATTGGTTTTGCCAAGTTGTCAAACCTCTTTTCTGGCATGAACGTACCTCCACCGATGTGCCTGAAGTCTTCCCAGAAGATAGCATCAAAAGTGCACGACGCAGCTACGAAGGCCGCCAGCAAAGTGATGCAGAGCGCGTCGCAGTCCGTACGTAAAGCAGAGAGTCCGGAGACAACGAACTTTTGGACGTGTGCATTTCGTACGACGGGACTTGGCATAAACGTGGCCACACCTCCCACTTTGGTGTTGGCGTGGCAGTGTAACTGAACAGCGGCTTGGTGATAGACTACAGTGTACAGAGCAACTACTGCCAGGTGTGCGCTCAGGTCCAAAGCCAGGGTCTCAGGAATATGAAGAATGGTTTGAAAGCCACAGTCCTGAGTGTCAAAAGAATTTCCAGGGGTCTGCTCATGCCATGGAAGTGGAAGCTGCTTCAGTCATTTTTGGGCGTTCTGTGGAAGCGACACAACATGCAGTATACCACGGTACTCTGCGACGGTGACAGCAAAGCATTTTCAAAGGTTGCTAGCTCCTGGTCTATACGACAAAAAGAAGTGAAGAAAGAGGACTGCATCAACCACGTTGCAAAGCGTATGTATGCTGGCCTGGATGCTCTGAAGAAGGCGAGAGAAAGGCCTTGGTGGAAAGGGCAAGCTGACGAATGTGAAGATGAAGCAGCTGACAAACTACTACGCCTGCGCCCTGAAGGACAATGCCCCAGATGTCCCAGCGATGCAGCGGGGAGTGTTTGCCACACTCCTGCACTCTTACTCGACAGACGATGAGCCACGACACACAGCTTACCCCACTGGAAGAGACTCCTGGTGCCACTTCAGCAGGAGCAAGGCACTCGAGGCTGCAGGAGAGCCACCTGCGTCCAGGCCCCACAAGCCAGCCTTTTCCAGAGGAGTTAGCCAAGGAGCTGGTGCCCGTCTACAATCGCCTTTCGCGTAGTGACTTGCTCGAGCGCTGTTCGAGGATGAAAACTCAGAACGCAAATGAATCGTTCAATGCTCTAGTGTGGAAGAGGTGCCCCAAGGTGGAATTTGCCTCCCTCAAGACCGTCGAGTCAGCTGTGGCCCTGGCAGTCCTCGAATTTAACCTGGGACCTCGAGGCTTTGAGCACGCTCTTTCCGAGATGGGAATCAAGCCAGGGAGCCATCACACCGTGCATGCTGCGAAGGCCACTCAAAAGAAGATCGGAAAGGCCCAAAAAAGGAACTGGAGTCATACAAAGCGTCGCACAAGCGGAGGAAAATGGAAGCCGTGGCTAAGGCGCAGAAGGATCGTGAAGAGGAAGGACTGACCTATGGTCCTGGAGCGTTTTAGATGATATAGTAAGCACTGTTTTCAGCCGAACACTGTTTGAACTTTCAAACACATTTTTCTCAGTTTGCCATTTTGAACACTTTTCTATTTTTTGAAAAACTATCATTTTTTATAGTTTGGACTGAGACTCCTGAAGTGTTGTTTTTCTGGAGTGAAATTTACTGGAGAATTTAGTAAGGTACTTTGTTTTTAATAATTTTCAGTTGTTCACCAAGAAAAAGTTGATTTTAGAAAAAGTCATATGAGAGAAAAATTAAGCCATTTTCAAACTTCCTGTTTTCATGCTGATGCTTGCTATATTAAACATTGCTACATACCTTACTTTGTTCATCACTTATTGAACATTACATATATGCAAAAAAAGTTGTAATTTTTCTTTCTTTTTTGAATGATAGATTGTTTTCATTGGTGCTGCATCAGTCTTTTTTTTTTATGACAAATTTCACCGTAACTTGGCACAAAATCTTCCTTGATGGTTGAAATTTTGCATGCCCTCCCAAGTTCGCATAACTAACATATGGTAAAAGTTTCATTCTAATCTGCAAAGTATTTAAAAGTAGACCCCTGTAGGCCGTGCCTCCCCTTAAGTCACTCAATTTCACTGTTTGACCGAAATTAATGAAAATTATACAATGTTTCAAAATTTTTGGGGTCTCCCCTTAGAGAACTACTAGGACAATTGAGTGAATGTTTTGTGACCTACCAAGGTGGAACTAGAGTTATTTGCATATTATTGTTATCGCGTTTTTGTTGTTTCCGCCCCTTTTACTTGGTGCCACAGTTGTACTTTTGTGTGTTGTCATCAGTTCTTGGTAGCTTTTACTGCCATTTATGTCTTGCTAAAAACGGCAGGGTGCTTTGCTGTGGAATTTCCGTGTGTTACGCCGGCTTATTGTAAACTTTTTTAATGTCCAAATAGTGCTGTGGAATTTGTGTGCACTACGCGCGTTTATTTTTAACTTTCTTTGATGTTCATATAGTAGTGTTTTCTTTCCTGTACCTACTTTTGCTAAATTTCTGCAGAAATACTTGTAAATAAATGAATCGGTAGTTATCATATACTGAATTGTCGATCTCATTAGTATGCTTTTCACAAAGCATGTTGATTTTCACAGCCAAGTGAAGTGATCTGGTGTCTCCAAGCTGTGTAATGGCAACAAGTCCCACCTAGATGTGGTAGAAGATTGGTGATATAATACTTCCAGCAATCATTTGTGCCATATTCAAGCCAGTTTTATACCAAAAATATACCTAAGTAATAAAATGTACACTACCAAAAAAAAAATTGCCACAGGATCCAAAGTTACTATGAGTGATGTCACCACATGGTCAAGAAAGTTTAGATTTGCCAATGGACGCCCAAATATCAAAATGGTATTTCATCATTGACCAGTTAAAGGGATGCTGAAGAAGTTGCGGCATATTTTCATCCTGTGAATCTGAATATCATGCTCGTTGTCCTGAAGATGAAACTAGACACAAAAAACCTCCAACCAGTCGTCACATCATACTAGGATCTTTCGACCGCCAAAGGTGTGTCACTCGTGTAGAGCAACGCATGCAATTGCAAGCTTGCCAGGTAAATTCCCCACACGGTCGTGATGACCTTTCTGAAAATGGCAAGAGTACGCAAAGCACAGCTTTGATAGGCGCTGAAGATGTGTGAGCGCAGAGATTCCAAAACCTCCTGATATATATGACGTCACGCTCCAGGGAGGACGGGCATCGATCAGCAATACTTCGAAAATGATTTTCTGCAGCCTCTGTGAGGCCAAATTGAAAAATAATCTAGATATTCGTGTTCCTGAAAGCCAAGTTAAGATGATTTAAGTGTTTTTCCTCAAATACAGAACCGCTTCAGTTTCTCTTTAAACTGGTATTCTGAAGTCAAAGTGGTCTAAGCCCGAACCACTTTGGGCTCGAAGTGGGACCACATGGCTAAAGTGGTGTGGTGCAAGTGGGCAATGTGAACCCAAGTGGTACCACTTGCAGTTAAAGTGGTGGTACATAAGGGGCGATATGAACCCAAGTGGTGCCACTTTGAATTAGAGTGGTACCATTTACAAGTAAAGTGGAACCACTTGCAAGTTAAGTAGGACCACTTGTGCAACCACTTTGAATTTTTATCTGGGAGGCCATGGAGGTATCTGCCAATCCAACAGAACCACCCCCACCCGCCAAGAGGAGGTACAAAGCATACCCCGAAAAGGTGGACCAAAAGAGAAAACCTCCTCGTGTCACTGCCCCAAGAGTGTGACATAGCTTGTGTCCACTCACAGCTATGAACACCACATTGTTAACAATAATTTAATTAACATGTGATGAGTCGTTTCAGTTTCATGCAGTGGAACTGTCGGGGTCTCCTTCACAATATAGATGATGTTCACTTTTTACTTAATGAGCTACGCCCAATAGCTCTAGCATTACAGGAGACCTATTTGACGTCCACACATACATAAGTTTTACGAAACTATCACGTCTTCCGTAAAGACCGCCCATCTTCTCATTCATCCGGTGGTGTTGCCATTGTTGTGCAGAGTGGGGTGGCATGTGCCCAGGTCCCCCTTGACACGCCCCTCGAGGCTGTGGCAGCCCGTGTTCTTACGGACCGCCTCATTACTGTTGTTTCACTGTACCTTCCACCACACACCCCGTACACATTCATGACCTTCAGAAGCTTTTAGCTCAACTTCCACAACCTTTTTTATTCTTAGGTGATTTTAATGCTCATCATATCATGTGGGGCAGTGCACGAGTTGATTCCCGCGGAAGAGTCATTGAACGGTTTTTATTGTCTTCAAACTTGTGTCTTTTAAATAACAAAGCCCCAACCTTTCTTAGTGCTGCGCACAACTCTTTTACCTGCATTGATTTATCTATTTTATCACCATCATTGCTTCCTTGCTTTTCTTGGAAGGTTTTACATAATCCATTTGGCAGTGACCACTTTCCAGTTGTTTTAGAGAGTGTGGTCGATCTCCCCACTCTACAAAAGCGTATGCCTAGGTGGAAACTTGACAAGGCGGACTGGGAACATTTCAGCCTAGCTGCTACACTTGATGCTTCTTTATTGGCCACTCTGTCCCCTGATGAGGCTACAACATATGTTACTCAACAGATAGTCAATGCAGCCGAGCACTATCCCACGTACCTCCGGTAATTTGCCAAAAAAGTGCAAGCCATGGTGGAACAAGGACTGTTAAACCACTCTTACAAGACAAAATAGAGCCTGGGATGTCTTTTGTAGGTACCCCACCGTTGACAACAAAATTGAATTTAAGAGACGAAAAGCGCAAGCCCACTGGACAAGAAAGCAGGCAAAAAGAAATCTTGGATGAAATATCTCTCTTCTATAAGTAGTTTTGTTACGGCTAAAGAGGTTTGGGATCGTGTACGTAAAATCAAAGGGGACTACAGGACTTTTACCACTCCAGTGTTTAATATGCCTTTGGGGTCAGTGAAAAATGTTGCTAATGTTCTTGCGAAGCATTTTCATAATGTATCCAGCTCTGATAATTATAGTGCTGAATTTAAACAGTTTAAATCTCGCGCAGAGAGTTGCTCTATTCCTATGGGGGGGTCTAACTCGAAGCCATATAATGGGCCCTTTACAATGTGCGAGCTAGAACAAGCTCTCAATGTAAAAAAGATGTCTGCACCGGGGCCAGACACATTGCACTATGCTATGCTTCGAAAGTTGTCACATGACTCGCTCAGAACACTCCTTTTTTTCAACTTTCTGTGGGAGAAGGCATGCTTCCCCAGGCATGGAAGCGGGCTCACATCATACCGCTCCTGAAACATGGCAAAGACGCTACGCTCCCTTCCAATTACCGACCCATTGCACTCACTAGCTGCCTGGGAAAAACATATGAGAAACTGAATAACAGACGGTTAATGTACCTTTTGGAAAAAGAGAATCTCTTTGCAAATAACCAGTGAGGTTTTCGTCGTGGACGATCTGCAGTGGATCACTTAGTCTGCCTGGAAACAATAATCCGTGAAGCTTTTGTGCATAAGCAACACTGTGTCTCCGTTTTCTTTGACCCTAGAAAAAGCATACGATACCACATGGAGGTTTGGAAACCTTTACAGCTATGGTATTTGGGGCGGAATGCTGAAGTGTATAGGAGACTTTTAATGGATAGGACGTTCCAGGTTCGACTGGGCTCTACAGTCAAACCCACTTATAACGATCCCACATATAACGACCTATCGGTTATAACGACCAGCTTTCAGAAAATATACAAGTTCAAGGCCTTACCCATTAAAATTGGTCCAGATAAAACGACCGTTTCTCAAAGCATCATACTGTTACAACGAACACAAAATCCGCTTCTGAAGAACAAAAAAAAATCTCGCGCGCAAAAAGAAAAAAAAAGTAAAAAAGCTAGATTTTAGAAAGAGGGAAAAAACAAAAAAAAACCTCGCGCGCGAAAAAGAAAAAAAAGGAAAAGAGCTACATTTTGGGCGCGGCGCTCGGGAGACGCTCAATGTCATTTCCACAGCCGCGCAGCAGGGGAGGAAACAAAACTACAAAAGTAAAAACGCTCTCCCCGGGTCGCTGTAGTCTGCTGATCGTGCGTACGCGGGAAGGAGAAGAAAAGGGAAGTCAACCACGCTGTGCTGTGTTCGTTCGTTCTATGTTTGCAAACTCTGTATTCAACTCAAGAAAAACTCAATGCTCGGTTGTAAGGTGGCTTGCCCCATCACCATCGTGGCCGTTTGTTTATTTTCGCCATTTTGGTATCGGTATCACGCATTCTCTCGCCGTTAAAGTGAACCGTCTGCGGACTCGTGTCTGTCGGTTTAAAGTGAAAAAAAAAAGAAAGAAAGAAGAAACATTCTGAGGCTTTATTTAAACGAAAGGGCATCACGCTGGCGGAAAAAGATACCCGACGAGCTCGCAAAGTGTTGTTTGAAAGACGACCCTGCCGGAGGCGACGGCCGCGGACTTCGTACATGCGCAGGAAGCGCGGCACTTAAAACGCTTTAGACCTAAGCAAGTATTAATTACCTCTGTGGACAGCGAAGAACCATCGTCCGACTAAAGCACGGCATTTCTTTCTTTTTTTTGTGTGTTGGCGTGCGTTTTATAGTATTTGTTCCTACGAGCCCCGCAGGGGGCACCTGTGAAAGCAGGTGTTTGGAGAGTGGCGTCTCCACGGACCCCGAGCCATGCGGGTTCGCCTGCCCACGTCTGGCTGTGCGTGGCTTTCCCGTGTCCGGGGAAAAGGGCATCCTGGTGGTTGAGTCGAACCCGGGGTAGGTTTGGACCCTTCGGGGCCCCCGGGTGAGGCAATACACCACTTCGGCCCCCGCTTCCCGTAGACGGGTGTCCTGGCTTGGCCCGACCAGGATGATTCAGTCAGTCGCCATTTCTTCTACTATCCCCTCTTTTCTTTCTCTTTCCTTCCTTCTCCTATTCTTCGTTTTCACCTTCTTTGGCGGCAAGGGCTAACCTTGGGTGGCGACAGAACTCTCTCTCGACCCACACTTGGTTATAGCATCCTGGTAGCACTGATAGAGTAACATACTCAGACAAGCCAGACCTGTTATGAGATGTTACCTATCCCCTTGTTGGACTCCGCGGTGGGTGGTGCGCTACGGACGCCGAAGTTTCTGCCCTTCATATGGGTTCCAAACAAAAAACCTCTCATGATCGGACCCTGAAAAGGGTCCGGACCGAAGTATTCACCAAAGAAACATCAGCCGCAGCCCAGAATAGCTTCAGCCGCTTTCTGGTGATGCACTCAGAACAAAATGGAAAACCACTTGCTAAGCTCTCACCCTTCCTTATTTCAAAGACTTTAGAAAACCTAATCGGTCAAAACTTTAAAGCAAAAAACTAGCATCCGGTGACCTGCTCGTTGAAGTAGAAAATGGAGTACAGAGTGTGGTTCTTTTGGATTTAAACAAGATATCTGACTACAAAGTATCCGTAACGCCCCATCGCACCTTGAACAGTTGTCAGGGAGTCATCTCGGAAGATGACCTGCTAGAATCTAGCGAGGACGAGATCTTGGAGGGCCTCTCTGGGCAGGGAGTGGTCGCCGTGCGACGAATCTCTATACGCAGGGATGGACAGGAGAGACCCTCGAAGCATCTAGTTCTCACTTTTGCTTCCACTGTACTGCCCGAGACTATCAAAGCAGGCTATCTTTACTGTAAGGTGCGCCCTTACATACCCAACCCGAGACGATGCTTTAAGTGCCAAAGATTTGGTCACAGCTCGGTCACGTGTCGCGGAAAAACGACGTGCGCAAAGTGCGGAGCTACAGACCATCCAGCTGACACATGCGAGGGTACAATTCTCAAGTGTGTCAACTGCTCCGGTACCCATCCAACCTACTCTCGAGCCTGTCCGAAATTTCAAGAAGAAAAGAAGATCTTGACGTTAAAGGTAAAGAGAATCTTACCTACCCAGAGGCGAGGAAACGATTTTCCTTCCTCCGAGGAGGCACTTACGCCGAGGCGGCTGCCAGGGGGCAGCGCCGCCTCTCAAGGCATCGGTGGGCACTCAGTACAGTCCTCGAGACATTGAGTGCTCCACCAGCCCCCAACTCCCAGCGAGGCCTCTGTGGGTTCACAGATCCCGGCAGCCTCGCCGAAACCCCCACATTCCAGGACGATGCCCCATCGTCTTGGTCCTAAGCCTCGAGTGGTGCTGGACACCACTCCCTCTCAAGGCAGTGCGGGGCCCTCTACTTCCTCTTCACAGCTGGAAGAGGAGGCCATGGAGGTATCTGTCGATTCGACACAACCTCCTCCACCTGCCAAGGGAGGCACAAAACCTCCTGATAAAGGAGATCAAAAGAAAAAACCACCACGTGTCACTGCCCCAACGCACGGGACATAGCGTGCATTCACTTGGTGTGAACTCCCTCTTTCATAAATTTTTAACTAAGTTTTTGTATGGTCCATCTTAGCTTCATGCATTGGAACTGTCGGGGACTTCTTCACAATATAGATGATGTTCACTTTTTACTTAATGAGTTACGTCCAATAGCCCTAGCACTACAGGAGACTCATTTGACATCCAAACATACGCGAGTTTTGAGCAACTATCATCTTTTCCGCAAAGACCGCTCATCTTCTCACTCATCTGGCGGTGTTGCAATTGTTGTGCAGAGTGGAGTAGCGTGTGTCGAAGTCCCTCTTGACACTCCTCTCGAGGCCGTGGCCGCACAGATTCTCACAGATCGACTCATTACCGTTGTTTCACTTTATCTTCCACCACACATTCCCATACATATGCACGACCTACAGAAGCTTTTAACTCAACTTCCGCAACCTTTTTTAATTTTAGGTGATTTTAATGCTCATCACACCATGTGGGGCAGTGCACGAATCGATTCCCGTGGAGGACTCATTGAGCGATTTTTATTGTCATCAAACTTATGTCTTTTAAATAACAAATCTCCAACATTTTTTAGTGCTGTTCACAACTCCTTTACCTGCATTGATTTATCCATTTCATCACCATCATTGCTTCCTTGTTTTTCTTGGAAGGTTTTAGATAATCCCTTCGGGAGTGACCACTTCCCGGTTGTTTTAGAGAGCCTTGTTGACCTCCCCAGACTTCAGAAACGTATGCCTAGATGGAAACTGGATAAAGCGGACTGGAAACGTTTTAGCCAAGCTGCTACATTCGACGCTTCACTATTAGCCATTCTGACCCCTGATGAAGCTACAAGGTATGTTACTGAACAGATAGTTAATGCGGCCGAGCAATCTATCCCCCGTACCTCTGGTAACTTACCTAAGAAATGCAAGCCGTGGTGGAATGAAGACTGTTCAACCACCCTTACCAGGCAAAATAAAGCCTGGGATGTTTTCCGGCGTTACCCAACTGTGCACAACAAGATTGAATTTAAAAGGCGTAAAGCTCAGGCCCGCTGGACAAGAAAGCAGGCAAAGAAAAATCTTGGATCAAATATCTCTCTTCTATAAGTAGTTTCGTTGCGGCTAAAGAGGTTTGGGATCGCATACGAAAAGTCAAAGGCGACTACCGCTGTTTCACCATCCCATTATTTAACTTGCCTGTGGGGTCTGTCAAAGATGTTGCTAATGTTCTTGCTCAACATTTCCACAGCGTATCCAGTTCTAATAATTATAGTGCAGAATTCCAACGATTTAAATCTCGTACAGAGGGTTGCACTATTCCTATGTTTGGGGCTAACTCAGAACCATATAATGGGCCGTTTACAATGATTGAGCTCAAACAGGCTCTTGATGTAAAGAAGATGTCTGCACCAGGGCCTGATTCACTGCACTATGCCATGCTCCAGAAGCTTTCACATGATTCACTCAGAAACCTCCTCCTCTTTTTTAACTCTTTGTGGGAGCAGGCAAGTTTCCCTCGGACGTGGAAGCGGGCTCATATTGTACCGCTACTGAAGCCAGGCAAAGACGCAGCACTTCCTGCCAGTTACCGACCGATAGCACTTACTAGCTGCCTAGGAAAAACGTACGAAAGACTCATTAA
>JAZHYW010012946.1:0-125087 GCA_037355805.1 Ixodes ricinus | reverse complement strand
AAAGAGACTGCGACAAGAAGCTCACGTGAACAGAGGTGCCATCTTTACTTCAACTTCTTGCCCCCGTCTCGTTTTTCGGCGCTCGTCTACGACCACCTTGCAGCATCCTGGAACAGCATTCATTTCCCATTTTCATCAGTCAATCAATTTAAACATAGGCAACATCTTTCTTTTTTTCCCGATACCCGCGATTTAGAGACTTCCATCAATCGTGTTTGTGCTGTGGCATAGCATAATGCGTGCCATGGCGTCTATGGGGAGGATGTGAACCGCGTCAGGCTGCTCTTTCTCCTGCCCCCTCACAAACTCTGGAGTGGAAATGAACATGTTTATTATCCTCAAAAACATGCTTGGTGCTGGAATGTGTGGACGTACGCACGAATCGGCAGCACGACCACAACTCGACGCTAGGCAACGCCTACTTACAAATGCAGGCAGGCATGGATGCAGAAACACTAAAGACAAACCAACGGTCTAGGTAAGGCCACAACGTGCACATTTATCTGCACAATCTTTCCCTACACTCTTCCCTTCGAGGTCAACCTCTGTCGTTACTTTACTCCGTCCACCCTCAGGTTGACAGTGCAGTGGAAGATCATTGGGACAGTCATGCGTCCATCTTCCACCATGGTCTGACTGACAGTGTTGACACAGTCACCAGTTGAAAATGACCAACATTAGTAACTGATTATAGCAATTCAAGAGCCCTAACAATCGCGAACCTTGGTGTACGTACCCCAAGTTTCGCACTCCACTTCGAGGAACATCAAACCGTTTAAATTTCCGTGCCCTCACCCCTTTAACATTCAACACACTAGAGTGCGACCGTCCCCCGACATCCACCCCACTCGCTGTCCCCCACACGCCAGGAGCAGTGCTTCTTGGTCACACGGTCTCTCCGGAGTGCTTGCACGTGTGGGGGTGATCCTTCAGGTGCACTGCCGTCACGTGGTCCTTCACGCGACCCGAGTCGTTGGACCTGTACCCGCACAGGCGGCACGAGTACGGCTTCTCCTTGATGTGGATGCGGACGTGCCGATTCAGGTTGGACTGCTGCGTAAACGCCTTGTCGCACACGCTGCAGACGAAGGGCCGCTCCCCGTGTGGGTTCTCTCGTGCTGGATCACCTTGGTTGTGCTTTCGCTGGTGTAAGAGCAGTACCTGCACTCCCGGCGGCTCACCGTCTGGTGCGCCAGAGTTCTGTGCTTCTCCAGGAAGGCCGCAGAGGAGAAGAAGGACGGGCAGTGCTCGCAGGGGAAGGTCTCCAGTGACGGCACCACCAGCAACGTCCCTCTCGGGTCTTCTGCGTACGGACGAGGGCAATGTTAAGACGGCTCGCACGCCTAGCTGGCCCCAGCTATACACTGTTTCGTCCGACGGTGGTCCACGGAGGTTCCTCGAGTCGTTGACGGGGTAAGAGTTCCGAACAAGCTTCTCCCAGAAAGACCTTTACTCTTTCCACTTCAACACAGTGAATGCTGGAAAGGAGGGAACTCAACTCCTCTCCAGCATTCAAAGACTTTGCGAGAGAAGCTTGTCCCACACTCGTAACTGGTCAACCGACTTAGGAGCCACCCCAGACAATCCGGCACCGTGAACGTACGACGAGACTATGCACACTGCCACAGCCTCAAATAAAACGTGCAGTGTATTAGATGGGCTTCGATGGCTCCTAACGCCACCTCCATGGGGAGGTGGAAAAGAAGCGTAGTAGTTACATTTTATGAACCTACAACAAATTTCTCAAAAAAGAAAAGAACTTTGACGTGAATTTATTGGGTTATGCAAAAACACAATTACGATGAAAACTCCCATACGTGGCTTGCATCAATGTTGCACCGGCTGCCACGGTGCTGGCATTGTTGTCAGGTGCATAACTTCTACGGCATACATTTTGCACAACAGTCTACAGTCGAACCTCGTTATATCGAACAGTGCGAGGGCCGTGAAATAATTCTATATAACCAAAACTCTATATACAAAATCACACCAAAAACGCGTCAAAGTGCAGCGCGATTTAATCACTAAAAAGCTAGCGGCAAAAGTGACTACTCCCGTGAAGCGTTAAGATGAACTATTTATTTCGGCGAAAAGAACTGCCGCAGCGTAGATTGCTTCTTGGAGTTGACCGCATGCCTTATTATGGCCCGCTCCACGGTCTCCAAGCAGTCCACCAGCGCCATACCACTACCGTCGATTGCGCTGCAGCAGCAGCGTAAAGCGTCAAAGCAGCCACAGCTCTGCCACAAGCCGGCAAAGTTTTGTGCTTGGTGGATGAACGTGAAGTCCGTTGCTTTCTGTTGAAGCATCGGCCCCGACACCAGAATGTTCCGAGCCCTTGCATCCATAAACCACTTGTGAAGTGATCTTTCCACGTTTTCAAAGACCGGTGTCCGAACACGGCGTACGCCGAAGTGCATGCTCGTTCAGCCTTCGATTTGATGTCACTTTCCGTCTTCAGCAGCATGCTCAATTTCTTCGCGGTATGTTGTACGCTTCGGCAACGCTGGACTTCTTTTCTCCTTTTTCAACGCGGCGGATGATTTCAAGTTTCGTCGCAAACGTCAGCGGCGTACGTTTCTTTACGTTTGTTGCCATCAGTACGCCATATGCGGTTGGCGCAGCGTCGGAGGAATGAACCCGGAGGAATGAAACTGCGGGACCCTACGCACAGCGCATGAAAACAGCGATACTGGCGAAGCATGCTGGCGATACTGATTGAGCTGACTGAGCGACTCGCATGCCGCCGAGTCTGGATGGCGCTCCCGGCACCATAGGCATAAAGCTTTACGCAGGCATGCGCTTGTAAAAGTCGCAAACGCCTGCTGCACCACCGTTATCCTCCGATGTGTTGCGGGAAAGCCCGCCGTATCCTCCGATGTGCTGCGGGAAAGCCTGTTGCCTGTCTCCGGAGTGCACGCTTTCCGGCGCTGCAAAGTTCGATATATTAATTTTTTAACCGACCGAGTTTGCTATAAAAAATTTAAAATGCATGTAATTCTTATGACAATTCGACAACGATTCGATATAAGCAATAATTCTATATATCCGTGTTCAACATAATGAGGTTTGACTGTATTTCTCTCCTAAACAAGCACAAATGACCACCAGCACGGAGCAGCGACATGGCGTGCAAGCCACCCGTGGGACACGGCATAAAAATTAGGAAACTCACATCTAAGCCGAAACTAATATTTTGAGAATAACAAACATAGTATATTATAGAAATGACAAATAAATAAAAAATAAAAAAATGTATTCGGATAACAATTCGTCCAGCTTAAGGAGGAGACGCTATTGCGGGAGCCTACCATTAATTAAAAATTGGATGGGAAGTTGTGCACCAACATTCACAGACTCTTTCAGTTTAGTAACATTAATAACCGAGGCAGTCCAGAATATTTCCAAGCAGACAGTAACCACAACTGGTCATTGACTGCACATTTTGTCACCACCCACCAACCCCAAAAATGTTCAGTGTGTTCAGCCAATAATAATTTCATTTTGGTTCTCCGGGTCACAAGTGGGGGAGCCAAACGTGAACAGATTTTACCTGATGAGGACCCATCACGCTTACAGATTGTCCAATAGTAAAAAAAAAAACATACAGCACAAACAAGCACGAAAAACCCAATCAATCAATTGCAGTATAGCCACACAACCACAATTATACATAAAAAGCTATTTCACTCAATCACACCATTAACAAAGCAAAGATTTAGTGAGACTGGCAGCTTACGAGACAAGAAAAGCTTCGAATACGAAACAAAGATACATGCAGAAACAATTGCTTAAGTACAGTCTAAGCTCGTTACAACAGACCTTGATTTTGACCAAAGGTTTCGGTCTGTTGTAAGAGGAATATGTTGTATGCAGATATGAAGTTGAGTCAATGATATGGAGAGGAAAGTTAACTAAAGTTCACAAATCATTATATCCAAACGTCTGTTGTAACCAGGTCCGTAGTAATGAGCTTAGACTGTATACTGCTCAACGCAATTGTTCATAATAACCAACATAATTAACCAAACAATGACTATCATTCACTTGGCTAACAAAGACAAAAAGAGGTTTTAAAATTATGTTGGGCCTCCTTTTTTTCTTTTTCTTGAATGCCAATCCACATGCAATTCATCTTGCAGATCCGGCAATTACGGGAACCATCGTCCCGTTTACTCTTCCCACTTGTCCGTCGCTCTTTGGGTTGCAGGTGCTCTTGCACGAGTGTTTCCTTCTGGTCATCGAACTACGGCTCTTCATTATCGTTTCTTGGGAGCAGAGTCTTTCCCGGTGGCTACGTTGGATGCTCGGCAAGAAAGCCTGCGAGATTGCCGACCACCGTGATTGGCCGGCCCCACACTGTGATTGGTCAGTGCCAAGGCCAAGCACGGTGCTGGCTGATTGCGGCAGGCAGTGATCACGCCGACTACCTCGCCGAGTGTCCAACTTAGAGCCCCCTGATCAGCCGTCCGTCTGAAGGGGTCCGTATTGGTTCTGCAACAAGGAAGAGAGACAGCAGTTATACACTTGCAGCTCTTCTTTCAAATTCCTCTTTGCTTCACCAACAAAACCAGCGACTCATAACATAGCTTGCAGGCGATTGGGGAAGGATGGGGCCTTGTGCCACGCTGGTGGCTGACTTTGCACTGCACACATGCTATCCAAGGCGGAGGGTGCCGTTATTTTCAAAAAAGGTACCCGATCTCCGGCGTGTGAACTTGAAATAATGTCCCGAGCTTACGATGACGACGTTCAGTCAGTACGTGGACAATTTTCTGGCGTCGAGTATGCGAAACAGATAGCGCACTCGTGCGGTCGCCCCTAAAGCGCTGGATGGATTTTATAAACAAGTGCCGCCAAGATGGTGCACGATGGGGCGCACTTGAGCCAAAAATGGCGGCGCATCACCGGCATCTAATAGGAGTGCCCGCGGCACGATCAAACGACGGTGGTATTCGGGTAAGTAAGGATATCCAGCGCTTCGTCGCTCCCCCGTGTGCACTCTGCGGCGCAAAATCGGCCGAACCTGCTGCGCGAACGCCTTGCCGCACATGCGGCAGGCAAAGGGTCGCTCCCCGTCTTTGGTTCTGCTTTTGCTGAAGAACAAGCGGTAGCTGCACTCGTGGCAGTTCTCGTAGGGTGCACCCGGGTCCGGCGCTTCTCCGGGAACACCGGAGAGGAGAGGATGGCGACACAGTCTCCACAGGGGAAGGTCTCCGGCGCCTTGGTCTTCTGCGTACGGACGAGAGCAATGTTCAAACGGCACACGCGCTTTGCCGGCATTGCATGTTTGTAACTTCAACTATGCTGCGTTTCATATCACGGTGGTCTGCGGAAAATCCTACAATTAGTGACGGGTCAAGAGTGCAGGACAAGCTTCTCCCACAAAGCTCTCCCCTTTCCACTTAACCAGAGCCAACGTAGCATCTCCAGTGTTCACTCTGCTGTAGTGAAGAGAGAGCAGCTTGTCTTGCACTCTTAGCCTGTCCCACACCCCCACTGTATGAGCCACTAGCCAATCCGGTACTGCAAACATATTTCAAGACCGTGCGTGCATCACCGCAGTCCAAACCAAACATTAAACGATATTCACTGAGTATTGCATTGGCTTCAATGGCTCGATTGATCCTCTGCGTTGCATTGCAAAATGAAACGGAACAGAGCAGTTCGTTTTTTTTTTGTGGCTAGGTGATTCTCTTGAAAAGAAAAACTCATCCACATGAATCTATTGGACCATGCTTAAATATTATAAGGAAAACTCTCATGCAGAGATTGTATTGATGTCCTGTATGTACATTTCGCCACGCCCAATCCGCTTTTCTCCTAAACAAGTAGAATTGCCCAGTAGCACGGTACAATGACATCGAGTGTGTAGGAGATAGCAAAAAAATGAGAAAATGACCATCTAATTCAAAACTAGTACTCGCGAGAATAATGGACAGTAGTATAAAAATGGCAAAAAAGTAAACAAATACAAACCAGTATTCAGATAACTCATCCAGTTCAAGTAGCCAATACTGTTGCAGGAGTCTGCCATTTATTCAAATTGCGGACGTCACTCACTGCTTCTCTGGCATTCGGTTCCTTCTTGGAAAATTTTCTGATGATATTTACACTCTTTCAGTTTAGTAGTATTGAAAACATAGGAAGCACAAAATTTTTTTCCAAGCAAACACCAAAACTGGCCACTGACTGCATATTTTGTCACCGGTGACCAATCCCAAAAGAGATGCTCAACAAATAATAATTTCACTTGGATTCTTCGAGTCATGAAAAGGGGAGCAAAACAAACAGATTTTACATAACGAGGCTCCACCATACTTCTACATTACTCGACATAAAAAAATAAATGGTACACAGAAAGTCTTAACAATTTAAAGGGAAGCAGAAGCGGTTTTAAATATGAGAAAAAACACCCGAGCTTGGTAAATTAGACCTCAGCCATCATGAATATCAAATTGGTTTCGTCATTTTATGCGCAGATTAACCGGAAAAGTGCCTTCAAAGTAGCGCTGAAGCCACGCCCCTCCGAAGCAGAGAGAAAGGGAGAGAGGAGGAAGCCCGTCAGCCGACGTCACAAAAGGTCCGGCTGGGGGACCCCGCCTCGGCTGGCCGCGCTTCCCTCGTAGGCTGCTTTACTGACCTTTCGAGCCGTCGTCTTTCTACCGCCGCATAGCGCTTGTTTCATTCAGTTGAACGGCCGTGCTATTGACTCAATCCCTTGACGCATTGATTGTTCTCTCGTTTGTTCACGGGTTTGCTGAACACTCTTGGCCCAAAGCAACTGACTTGCGCTGTTGCACCATGCCGTACTCATGTGTAGCCGTCGGCTTGCACGAACAGCGCTCGTCGCAGTTGTTCTTCCCGCTTACCACCCTCTCCCCCCACACCGAGATTTCAAAGAGATGGGTTCCCGGCTATGCAAACAGACGAGTTCGAGCTAGTACCCTGTTTTCTGTTCGGAACGTGTTCCGGACGGTGCATATGGAAACAATGTACGTATGGGTTTGGGTCTGAAGAAGGCTCGCCTGAACCCGACGCTTGCCGGCCATCTTCGAAGGTAAGAAGGCTATTCAGCGCATTAAAAGGCACACGCAAAGTGGAGACAACACTAGGTAGGAATTATATGTTGACAGTTCTAGAAAAAAGCTATTACGTTATCAGATGCGTGCAGTGTACTGGAAAAGCTGCGATCACATAGCCAAATAGCTGGCTTCCACTGGATTTTTTGTGTTAACCGCCTTATATTAGTGTCATAGTGTTGGTTTCTTTTTATATCGCTGAAGTGACCATAATTCCCGGACAAACTCCGTTACCCAAAGTTGTTTTATTATTTTTTTTTAATCTACTCCGCTACCCAGTCACTTGAGACTTTCACGGTGCAACTTGTTTTAGCATGGACCTTTACTTATTTTCTTTTACAGTTGCTGATATTTTTGACGTCACTTATCTTTTAAATGTAAGAATAAATTTTCGTAAATTTTCCATTTTGGTACATACATATTCTCTTCAGGAGCACTTTTCGGAGATATAAAGCATGTGACATTCTGTTGCAAATTGAGTTTTTATTTTACAAAGTTACGCAGTGAGTTCTGTATAAAGTTTGTGCGTCATGCAATGGTTCTTTGTGCCGTAGAAATGTGATCGGACGATGATAAAGCTTGGTGGTGGTCTAACGCAGTCAACAACGCTTAGGAGGTGTGTGTAAATGTAGAGACCCAGGAAGCTTTCATGATTCAACATCATTCTGAGGGCTGCCGAGCACACACCTCCGCTTTTTCTAAAGCTGTGAATTCGTAATAATTGGTGGCAAAAAAATAAAACGAAGCAGAAGGTACCGCTATCACATGGATGGACCTTCTGCACAGCTATTTGCGTAGTATGCAAGGACATGGCGGTGGCAGGACGGCGACCCTGTCTCATCACCCCTCTCATCTCAAGGGAAGCTCTGGAGTCGCTCCAAGCCTATTCTACTATCTCTTCAAACCACTTCATCCTTGGTGAACACTGCAGCCTGCATGCTCACATGTCCAGCAGATGCCAAGCATGAAGGCCAATGTAGTGCCAAATTCATTTCCTCTGACGGCCGTTTTGGGGAGGGTCACGCTAATCCGGCCTGGCGCGTCCCGTCAATAGCACTCTGTTTATTGCGTATGTTTTACGTCACAATAAGTAGCAGCCAGTATGTTCCAGAAAGCATGAAGCCAGTCATGTCGCGTCGGTGCAAGCGGTTCCTCGTGTCTGCCCGTATTGCTGCGGAGGGTCATTTTTCTGCTATGCCAACGGCTGGAACACATACTTTGTCACGTAGAAGGTCCTCTGGACACATTCCCCTTTCGGATCCACCGAAAGGAATCGGATCCACCGATTTGATAAAATCAGAGGCCGAACCCGATCTACAAGAGCAGAAGCCTCGTCGTCCGACTACTTCCGCAAGCGACAGAGCAAGCGAGAACCTTCTATGACGTAGTGGCTCGTCACGCGTGACTAGCCAATGGCGTGCCGCTGCAACGATCGTTTCTGTTTTCCTTGCTTTTTTTTTCGCGTTCAGTGACTATTTTGGTTTAGACGGTTGTGATATTTGGACTCAGCAGGCACAAACACGTCAGAATCAATCAGGGGTGCCAGGGGCTCGTCAAGCTGCATATAAGCAGCTTTTTTCCCCTTGGTTATCCCCCATCATGTGATGGAAAATAAAGTTGATTTGAATTTGATTTGATTAACTCATTTTTTTCGAAAAGCTCTTCAGCTTCCCTTTAACGTAGCACATAACCACAAAACCAATTTTACACATAAAAAGTGAATTCATCGAATCAAATCATTAACAAAGTACAGATTGAAAGAGGCTAACAGCTTTCGAGACAAGGAAAACTTTGAATAGAAAACAAAATACATGCAGTAATCACTGATTACATACTACTCAACACAAACGATCATAATAACCAACTTCAATAAACAAATTATGACTGTCATCCAATTGGCCAACAAAAACAAACAAACGTCTATACTGAAGCTCCTTTTTTTCTTTTTTTTTTCTTGCACCCCAACCTTTATAAAATTGACCTTGCACAGATGTGGCAATTGGGCAACTTCGAACTGTTCCATCCGGAATCCCCCAAGGAACAGTACTTTGTCCCATCCTCTTCTCAATTTTTATCAACATCATCGCCCAGATTATAGACTCCACCGCCACCATGTATGCGGATGACCTCACCCTCCTTCATCAATTCAATCTCAGAAAGACTATAACCAACTGATACAAGACCTTGATCAGATCTGAACTGGACCATCAGAAGCAAATTACCACTGAGTACATCCAAATCTGCTACAATTCACTTCACCACAAAAAAAAAAAAAAAAAGCACTCAATCAACCGGTAATACTAACTATTAATGTAAATCCAGTTGAACGAAAGGAGAGAATAACCCTGCTGGGTGCCAACCTCGACAGTAAACTCGGCTTCACTGTACGTGTACACATCGTCGCCTCACGTGCACGACAGATGCCGGGATTTGTGCAAACTATTAGCAAGGGTCTGGAGCCTGCTGCACTCTTGCAGCTGTACATTGTGCCGGTCCTGCCCCTATTAGGAGCATCGCTCGCCTGTCTGGTTGCCAGAGGGAGCCTCGGCCCAGGCGACACTGGAGACCATCCAGCGGCAAGCAGCTTACAGTGTCTATTGCCGAACCTCTCAAGTCCTCGCCTTTTCCCGCGAGACATCCTGACAACCCAGCCCTTGAGAGCAGCCAAGTGGAGCACACCGTTCCACCGGCGTGATGTAGCCACCCTATGGTTCCTGGCTCAAGTGACTGGCTCTGGGGTCCCACAAGACGACTGTACTTCGCTCTGTACCCCGCGCAACAGAAACGTATCGGCCCTCTCTTCGTGCAGACCCAATGGCACGACAACTCACATCTCCTCCAGGATGCGAGACTTTGGAGGTGCCTGCCCGACGCCATCACCAGCCTACCTCTCACAAACAGAGACGAGGTGAAACGGCTCTGCAAGGCAGCGGCAAAAACCTTTAAAACACCCAAGATCGTGTCACATGCCTCATCCAAACTTCACCCACCTCACCTTTCACCCTCCCATCATCATCAACATTCCGTGTTTATCAAGCCGGCCACACAGGCATATCTGTATGGGTGGCAACGCCCGCCATGGGCCCTGCACTTAAAGGGGCCCTGCAATCATAATTAAGCGTCTACCTTTTTTGCGGTTTCCACGTCTCTTGGGGTTCGGGAAAGCCAGCGGGCACGGAGAGAGTCACTAAATATCAGTGCGTCATATTTTAACCGGACGACGCGGAAACCTCCTCCGCCGACGGGGGCGACCCGCGGTACCGAAAGCGCGCGTAATGTGACGTCTTAGGTCCTGGGCTTACTACTGGTCAGAGCCGCTAAAAGCTTCTTTTTAGTCGAAATAGAAAATATAAGTGGCGCGAACCGTTTCAATTATTTATAAAAGTAGTTTTTGTTCAGTATTTGAGATCAGAAAAGAAACAAATGCAGTTTATAAAGTACGGAAACAAGAAATGATCCGTCGACATATCCGCCACCAATCGGTGGAAAAGGCGGCGCCTACTAGAAAGGAGTAGTGGGATCAGGCGCCGACACGGAAAGGTCCCGGATGTACGCGGCGGAGCTGCGGCCGTAGGGACCGAAGGACCCGGCCGGCTCTGAGCGTTCCCAAGGCCTTCGGTGAGCAGCTTTGTCTTGCGGTTTGGCCGTTTCGCGGTATGGCAGCGCGAAGTGGCTCCCATTCTGAACTGATCTTTACCCCGTGTTTGCTGTCGTTTGTGGCCAATGAAGTGTCATGCCGAATTTGTGTTTGATCGCGCAGCAAATGCAATGAGAGCCGCTCTAGCTGCCCGCTACATACAGCCTATCCAGAACACGCTTTAGTGGCGCCCTCTCGCGCCGTCGACACGGAGTACGGCAGCCGTGAGCGCTCGCTCAGCTCACCATCCCTCGTCTAGTTCACGGCCACTCAAGCAACCAAGGACGTCAGGAAGGAGGTTATTTTTTGCTTGTTTTTGTAATTTTAATTTGCCTATAACTTCTAAAATAAATCGAAATTCGAGAAAAGAAAAGTGTCATTAAGTTACTACGTTCAGTGCGCTCAGGTTTGGTGCAAATTAAAATTAGTAAAAAAGCCATTGCAGGGCCCCTTTAAACATACAAATGAATATCTATCTATCTACAGGCACTAGTGTCCCATTTACTCTTCCTACTTGTCCGTTGGTCCGTGGGTTGCAGAGGCTCTTGTGCAATGCTTCCTTCAGGTCATCAATGCACAATTCTTCCTCACCATTTCCCGGGAACCGAGTCTTTCCTGATCAGCTATCTGTCTGAAAAGTCCCTCCACGGTTCTGCAACAACAAAGAGGGAGAGACACACATCAGTTATAAACTTCCAGCTTCTCTTTCGGGTTCGTCTTTCCTCGGTTAACACAATATACACCTCCTCCCATCCCGAGTTGACCAAACACAGACAAACCTTAGCTGACCCCCCCACACCCATTTCTAAAAGACAATCATGAAGAAAACCCAGGGTGAACCCGCCATTGCCCGCCATTGTCATCTCGAGACTCTGTGCTTTGCGATTCATTTGAGCGCACGAGTTGCCGTCACGTTTAAATTCCACGGCGTCGTGAGGCAGCAGGTCATCGGGTCGTCCTGCGACCTGTTTGGCCCGTTCTCATCACCATCGTACTCGGCGGACAATCAGCTTTCGCGTGTCGCAGTTTTGAGTGGAAACAGGCTTCCGTTGACTCCTGCCTGTGCAGGGTTCTCGCTTGCACGCGACAATGTCGCTCCACGGCTCGCGTCAAGGTGAATAAAAATGAAAGCACGACACGAAAGACCCTTCAGAAAATTCACGCAAGCATATCAAGAACGTTGCTACAGTTCGTCCATTGTCTATATATATATATTTTTTTCTTTGAATACCTACATCGTTTAAAGAGGCATTGCTGGCTTTTGCTCTCTTGGAGCGGTGGCCGCGAGGCTCTGGTTCAATTTTTTTTTCCCACCAAAGGTAGGGACCCGGGAAAAAAAGGACAAAGCTCGTCTGGAGTCCGCCATTGTTGAAGCCGTTGAAAACGAGTTGACGCCCCCTAGCAGAGGAGGTATGAAATAATATTTGGGCGAAATTATCTAATTCGTAAAAACTAATTAGAAACTGTTGCGTAAATTATTTGTTTTGGCTTCAGAAATATCGCCGCATAACATCAATTGATATCACCAAGCGGTCGGTCGTGCGGAGGCGTTGTGCGGAGAAGAATAAATATCGCAAATGCGAACCTGTGGAGCTATTATTACTCACTAGATGCCGGAACCTCCTCCCTAATTCAGCTAACGTAAAAACCGTAAAAACTCCATAGACTGGACAGAATCTGACAGAATCGCTTATCTACCCAGCAGATCCAGCATCTCGCTCGAGTCTCGACTGATCGCTGGTCCATGTGTGACCTTTGTTTTCGCTGTTTTTGTTTACACTCGGGAGAGGGGTTCATTCAGTACGGGCGGCTCTGCGCTCAATCTGCGAAGCATAACATCGCTGGCTGTTGATCCTTCCGACGCTTTTTTGAAAGCAAAACCGAGCAGGCCTGCTATGACGCAACCCTACACTACACCCGCAAGACCAGTTAACCGCAAGCTTACGTAGCAATCGCTCGTACCCACTGACGCAGCCTTCACCGCCTGAAGACATCTTGATTGACACAGGTAAGAGATCGGTCATGCGTGATGTACACCCTGTAATGATCGGCGCGTCTTCGTCGCATTTGTAGACCTTAAGTTGGATTTTGAGTAGCGGGGCAAAACCACAAGAAACCCGAACTCCACAGATGGGTTCGGGGAGGGTGCGTACAAGCGAAGCGGCGGTTCGTATGTTTGTTGTTGTTGTCAGTCGGCGGCGGCCAGCTGCAGCTGCGGTTTCCCTTGTCGTGCGCAATACATCGCTACTGCGCGGACAGTCTCAGAATCGTTCGTCGAGGACAACGTAACACTGAGGACCCGTTACGCGAGGACGGCGGTCCCTCATTTCCGCGGCTTCGATCTCCCAACTGGAGCAAACTGGAAATTGAGGTTGTTTCGACTCTCGTATCGAGGGCGAATGCGGAAAGGATACGTGTCTCTTGGCGCCCTTGCCCCCTGCGCTTGTCGATCGCTGCCCCTCGGTGCGTGCTCACACAGGATCGCCCGACGTAAGCTTGCTTGCTGTCTTTCCGTACGGTTATCCATCCCACTATATCTTGAGAGCGGTCGTCTTCGATGAAGTTGCGTCGCGTCCGCGCGGAGGGTTGTTTATGTGCGCGTTTGCTATGGTTTGCTGTTTGTGTCTTGTCTTCAATCTGTTTGCTGGCTTTTGGCGTCATTTACTTCTCTGTTTTTCGTACGTGCGTTGTTGACATCATTTACTTCGTCGTTTTTCGTACGTGTGTTTTATGACATGGCATATCAAGATGGAGTTCTCTGGTCGTACTTCATAGTGACAACAATTGTTGTGTGCTGTACTATCGAATGAGACCTGGCAAAGATAATTTTAAAACAAACACTCGCGCGATCTTTTTTTTAGTTTTTAGTTTTATTTGAATTGTAAAGCACTTCTCCGTGCATTGAAGTACTCTAAAGTGCCATTTCACCATCAGCCTTGGAATGGCAGTGTGGTCTTTCGGCTGTCCTGACTCGATCACAGACTATCTACCTTCACACGCTGCTGTCTGCTGTTCTAAATGCTCTCAGTCATCATAAGGATGACAATGAATAAGCAAAAAGGTGACCACTTCTCCCGCTTGATTTCCAGGCTAAGCTGTCTGCTCTATTCGAAGATTGATGGCCTGATACCCAAGCCGACCAGCAATGGACAAATCTGGCCAGAGCGATCCCGACCTGCCTGGCGATTGGACCCTCGTTCCCACTGAAGACGACATCATGGTAAGCTAGCCAGTATGAATGAGAACGACAACGAAGTACGTTGCCTCAAAGGCATGACATGTAGCGGTCGGGATTTTTACTATTTGTTCCATATATTTCTATACACTAAGGCTTTCTGAACTAGTTCATAAGTTACTTAAAACTACAGCTTGATCCAGAATGCATAAACCGTAGTAAATCTTGCTGCCATGCATGACTGATTGTTCAATGGTAGAATGACTACCTCATGCATGATGCAATCGTGATCAATGGCTTGCCCTATGCGCCGGCAGCCATTGCCGTTTGCATTTATAAAGTCAAAACAATAAGCCCCAAAGGTGGATACATTGACATGCCGTACGCAATGAACCTTAGCTTCCTATTTAGCCAGTCATACAGTTTTCATTCAGCTATTTGTCCTCGTAAACTATAGTAGCGGTAAGCGTTGAAAGACAAACTGAACCTCGGGATGTTAGGATCAGGCTTTATAAACACGTGCAGATTACGAAGTCTAGGCGTCATTTTCTCACGTCGACAGCAAATTTGTTAACTTGTAACGCCAAGGGGCTAGCCGTCGGAATAACACAAGGGCCCCCATCTGTCAGAAACTTGTTATCTCAGAGTGCTTTGCATCTCTCTGCTGATCAATACTTCTCTTTTTCTTTCATCTACCACAAATAATGTTTAGTAGAAAAGAAGAAAAAGCTTGTTTACATGTTTTCCTCCCTCATTTGCTTGTTTTCAAACCCAACACGGTGCAGCTAACCGCACAACGATGCCTGCCGCGCATTACGGCTTTGGCTACACCGGTGGTGATTCAGAGGCGGTTTCGGTTGCTGTGATGCGTTGCTTCATGCGAGGCAAATGCCCCTCTGAAGACCGATTCCCAGATGCTCCACGGCGCTCAGGAGGTGCATTTAGGCAGACTGCTTAGCTTATGCTCTGCTCCGATGCATGGGACCCTGGCCTTCCTTGCCTAGACACAAGTGCAGCACTGGCTCCTTCCAGCGCTAAGTTGCATGTGTGAAGCAGCCTTTGAGGGATACTTGAACAAAATTTGAAATGTACCCGTCTTGTTCAGAAATAGGCTGAATATGATCCACAATATCCGTGAATGACAATTGTACATTTGTATTTTGAGCCTGATGGCTGCATTCTTCTTTACAAGCGGCCCACTCTGGCAATTGCTCGGAGAGCGGCCAGCGGAGAGCACTTGACATCCGGTGCAGTCGTGACGTAGCTTGTCTCGGGACGAGCAAAGCTACGGCAAGGCTGATGTCGAGAGAATGCCCTAGCCGTTCTAGCCACCGAAGCGGCTGAAGCACACCAATGTTGGGACCACTGCAACTAACCCCAAAGCTGCTTTGGTACGAATTTCGAGTGACGGGTTAATCTTCTATGATCTTGTAGAGGGACAATAGCGACATCTTGGACACACAAGAGAGAGTTTCGAGGAGGGGAGTTCCTCCTTCCCCTCTTCATTCGTGGTGGCTGGAGGCGAGACAGTTACCGTAACTACTCGTCAAGATTCCTAGACGGGTATTACAAACAAGGCGTTAGCGACATCCACCAGGTGCTCTTTGCTAATCGTTTAATTAATTTTAACATTCCTTTTTGTGTCTTTTTCAACTAGAGATTAGTGTGTCTGATGTGATACTGCTCCTTCGAACACGAATTAACCATGAAATAAGCGCCGAAATTGCATTGTAGTATCCCTTCAAGTGCTACAAGTGACCTCCAGCACATCGCATCTCATGCAGAGGCATTTCGCCCTCAAAACAGCGTGCGACCCTTAGTCATTTGGGCCACACAGCTAATCGGCGATCCTGTTTGCAGGCTGCAAATGCCAGTTCGATAGCCGTTAACGGTTTGCTTGACAGCACGCAACCATCGGATCACCAAAGTCCACGTGTGACCGGACCGGTTTCCACGTGGTGCCCAGCTGTCACTTTCCTCTCGGTCCCCGGCATTATCGGGATCTTATCACCCCTGGCGCAACTTGGCACGTCCGGATTCCCAATCTTCGATTGTCTCGCTTCGACCTTTTGTCGACATTGAATGCTTATCTTGCCGGCCCTCCGCTATCGACGCAACCGCACGGCTTTGCAGTGCAGAGGCCCGAGCCTCTTATCAGGGTTTCCGTCCACTGGTTGGCGAGATCTCTATCTGTGCTGCGGAGGTGTGTTCTGTGTGTCTTTTTGTTGCCCGCACTTCGCCACTGATGAACGCCGGTATCTTTCTGAAAGTTGTCGAACTGATAACAAGTGCTGCGCTGTTGAGGCAGTCGAGGTCCTCATGCTGTTATCTCTGGGGGGCTCGACTCCGCAGTTTTTCCGGAATCGTCCAGTCTGAGTTGTTGTAATCTGTGGGATGAAAAAGTGATAATGTGCACTTTTTGTGGCTTCCATACACAGCGCCCTTTGAGACATGTACTGTACGGTACAGGTGTTGTTATGGGGGCTGCTTTTTTGTAATCAAGACACAGAAATTAATGACCGATACAATTAGAGATTGTGTCTGTTGTTTGGTCATGGCAGGATTCTCTATGAGTGATTGCATACCTTAAAGGTGACTTACGGTTGGAAAGGAGATAAAGTGGAATTTTCTCCCTTTTCCTATACACCGACACGCGGGCTTGACGTCACGGAGCTGCGGCGGCGCTGCGATCGCGCCGGAGCCGGGGGGTGTGGGCAGAAGCGCGCACGTTTCGCATGGGCGTCATAGCATTTCAGCATGCCGCGAAGCTGTGTTGCCGTTAATTGCACCGAAATGTACAAGAAAAGCAGCGGAGTGAGTTTCCACAAGTTCCCGGCAGACTCTGAAAGGCATAGAAGGTGGATAATATCCGTGGATCGAAAAGAATGGTCGCCTCGCGCGAACGACCGTTTGTGCGGCAAACACTTTCTTGAAGGCAAGTGCGGCTTCCATTTCAATCTCCGTCCCGAGGCTTGCTTATGTGCAGGAAAACCGATGTCTGATCGAGACCACCGGGATTTTGTTCCCATGGTGTTCGCGCAGAAAGCATCGGCCAAGCGCTCGTCGGAGGCTCGCTACGCCCGTGCTACCCGGCAGAAGAGGATCGGCGACAGAACGGCAGTGTTGTAGGCGTTACCGAAAAAAGTAACGAAATACGTTACTCGTTACTTGCAAATAAAAGGTACGCGTTACCGAGCTACGTTGCCTAAAAATAAAAGGAACCCGTTACCGCTACCGATAAAAAGTAACGCACGTTACTTCTGCGTTACTTTTTTAAATTATGATTTAACACATTTTACGGTTTTGACGATACAGGTCATATATCAAGAAACATTATAGTTCATGCAGAAACTGAACATAATTTCTTTATCTCTTTTTACGGTTTCACCTAAATACTCACGAGAAAAAACGCAAAGAAAAACATGGCTTGACGCCTAAAACACGAAATAAATTGAAGTGTAATTTCTTTAAGACTTGGGAAGTAGTGACGAGTAACGTAACTACGTTACTTGAAATAGTAACGTAAGTATGTTACCCGTTACTGTATCGAAAACGTAACGAGTAGGTTACTACGTTACTGAAAAATTAACGCGTTACCGGTAACGCCGTTACTTGTAACGTGTTACCGCCAAGACTGCAGAACGGACAAAGCGTTACTGCTTGTCATGCCTTGTGGTCATGAGGGTAGGAAAAATATCATACCTTGACTTGAAGACGCTGTGTGTATTTAATCAATCAATGAATACACACACTTCCGCAGTCCCCAGTCTGCTGATCCCGCCGGCAGTGCGGAAACCGACTCGAAGTAATCGTAGGCCTCGAGAGACTTGTACGCCTGCACCGTGTCGGCCGTCAACTAGCTTGGCGAAAAAACTAAATAAACGACGACGTGAGCCGTCGACTTCGGTGGCAGCAACTTTACGTCGGGAGTCCAGCAGGCCTTGTTTACGGCGTAAAAATCCTCGTAGGCAACGCCGTCCACGCACAGTTTGTTTCGATACCGCTGCCGTTCAGGCTCGGGCAGCGAGCTCAAATAGTCGGGCATAGCATACGACATACGTTGTCAGGAAATACGACGCACAAATAAAGCTACAAGCGTCCCTACAACGTCAACAACGAGCGCACGCCATAGAACGCAATGGCGAAAACACGGAGAGCCGGACTGCTTTTGCCCACATAGCTACCGCGCATGCGCGGCCTTCCCGCAGTGTTGGTAAACAGAGTCGCTCCGCGTGTCGGTCTATAGCCGTTGACGAGTATAAGAACAATTTGTGATCTTCTCTTCATTGCCTCCTGCAGGATGTGGCTTTTGGGTTCCTTTTCCCCCCTAAATTATGACCGCGATAAAGAAACGAGAACCCAATTGAAAAGTACTTTGCAGTAATAAGTGCATAGGAGTGTTCACTTCCTGACTCTCCTCAAGGTCAAGCAGGAAACAGGCAAAAAGATGGGACTCCAGTAATGTTCTGTGTATTACTTATTTTACAACCATCCAGCAATGAGTGAAAGATGTAACGTAAACAACTTGTATTTAACAATGACTTAGGTTTTTGCGAATGCAGCGAACAGAAACAGTCTAAAAAATTTAGTGTAACTAGCTAGATAACTCTCAATTGGAAAATTTTATTCTGGTGCATTATTCTTAGAAGCAGCAGATTTCGATAAATTTGGATAAATTTGCAGAATATTAAGCCCGTGAATTCTCTCGTTTTTGGTATATACGTATCTTCAAGCTCCCTCACTTTGAAGAGTCATGTTAAGGTGTCTGCACCACCTCTTTGATATTAAAAAGTTATATTTTATGCATACAAACTGAAAATAGATCAAAGAAATGACTTATGATTTTGTGACTGGATAATTAAAGTTGGTCTTTGGAAATAAACATATCAGAGGCTCTTTGTTTTGTGTCTTCATATTTTCAAGCTTTCTTTTGCAAAGGTTTGTATGGGCCTGCAGCGTCAGTTGTTGGTATGTTGTGAAGTGGTCGGAACTCTTATTCTCAGAAACCGTTTGTTAGCCTGCTTAGAAATTAAATATAGAAGGATGTCCATGTCCGTCCTTTTATATTTCATTATATGTTAAGTTCTTACACAGTACTAATGTGCTCACTTTGAAACATTGTATACATAGATTTGCAGCATTTTACATCTTTCATCTGGAGTTCTTGTGGTAGTGTTGGTGAGCCAAAACACTGCTTTTGGGCTGTCTTTGTTTTTTCATTCAAGAATTGTCTCACGATTTCATTGTATGTAGCCCAATTGCAGGGTGGAATTTTCTGATGGCCTTTGCAATATTTTAGGACACATCCTCTTCGACACCCGGTGCTGCTGGAAGTCGTGTAGAAGACATCTCTTTTATTGACAAGTCAGTATGCTTTTAAATTATTTTTTTTCACACCCCTCAATTGAGTTGCCCACTGTGAAAATTTTTTTTTTATAATTCATGTTAAGATGTATGCGTATTGATGAGCAGAAAAATTCCTACATTTGAGAAACATTTTGAACCTGAGAAAATATTAGAAGCTTAGTGGCTTGAGATTTTTCTGTTCTTCTTTTGACTATGCCTCTCTACAGTGAAGACAGATATAGAAAGGGTGTGAGTATAGTAAAGCAAAGTTCAAGAATCCTTAGAATATTGGCACAGTCATTTAAAGGCCGACGTACACTTTGCGCTTTCCACTTTTCTCCCGATTCCTCCTCTCCCCCCTTTTACCCTGTCCACCATTGCCTGTTTTCTTTTCCCCCATGGTGAGGAGGATCTTCTGCCTTGCAGAATCTTGAGTCTGGTAGTCGGCCTTTAAGGTACCGTGAAGATCGTAATGAAGATTTTTCTTGAAAAAATTGACTTCACTGTAGTGAGATTCTCTTGCACAAGGCTGCATACCACCCTTAAGGTCCTGCTTAGTCGAGCTAGTGTAATGGTCAAACCTCATTTTTCGTTCTGCCAGGACCTTTCTCAGTGTAGTAAAAAGGCATGACAACTTAGAAACTTGGTTTTATTTTTACGTGCAAAGAAAATGAAGTAGGAAATTTCTTACTGGATGATGGTCTGTACTACACTTTTCACTCAGCGTCTTCTATGTAATTCTTCATTGTGCCTTTGTCAGCATTTCCATTGCATCATTTTAAAGGCACTAAGCTGGTGTTTATGGGCACCCAGTAAAAGTATATTGCCCTGTATTCTATTGTAATGTCTTCTTGAGACTTGGTTGTGGTCCTTGCGCATATTTCTGCATTGTTACGAGTTCGCGTTTAAGCACTGCTGGACAGTCATGTTTTCTTAAATTTTCTTCCTATTAGTGCACCTTGTGCTGCAATCTTTGTCTTGTATGCATTGTTATGTGATATACACATCGTACAAGTACAGCGCTGTTAACGGAAACATGCAGTCCCTGGTTTACCTTATTTTTCTCTTACAGCTGCAAGTCCGTCATTAGAAATTCTAGTCTAGAGGAATGTGCTCATTGTAACATTAGATGTTCAATGCTCAACTCTACGAGTGAAATGAAAAATAGTGTAGAAGTTGCCTTCACGATAACCGTGACCTGAGTGTACACTGCTTTGCACTGTTTTGTATTCTAGTCATTTCATATAGCGCAGGCTTCCATTAGAGTCACTTTAGCACGCCATCAGACATAATGTGGAAGCACATATTCTACTATAGCCGGTGACTGGACAAGAGTTTGGTGGAAGTTCCTTCCACCCCCCTCCATTTTAGCTAAGTGAATGCTGTAGAGGGGGCAACCTCCTTTCCAGCATTTGCTCTGCTAAAGTGGAAAGGGTTTGGAGAAGTTTCCGCCGACACCGATTATAGATCTGTTGGTTGGTAATGAACTGAGGACAATGGGGGTGATTATAGCGATGGGTTTCTCCCCTTAGCACGACCAACACAAAGCGAGAAATGACGCTGGCCAAGCCCGCGGACCAAGACGAGGACGAACGCGAAGCTGACGGTGATGCTCACGGCAGCAGCAACCGTGACAGCGACATCGACATCATCGACGAAGACACAGACAACAGCCTCCACTCGATGAACTCGTCTGCCCTCGGCCACACGTCGCTCATGAGCTTCAGTGAGCTCTCGGGTATGCCCATTTGTCATCTGCAGGTTCGAAACAGGAAATTGTTGCAAGATGTCACGATTAGTCCGAGTGAATGAGAGTAGTGTGCCTCAAGATGCCACTTGTGTCGTAGCTGTCGAGAAGTAGTTGCTGGCGTAAGTTCGTAAGCTGGCAAACTGCCTCCTTACGCATCCCGAGTTTGTAGGCTCGGGTTCCAGCTGAAGTGCCCTCAATTCGAAGGGCTTATTTCCGAGAAGGCATTGTGTAACCAAGATCGCAGTTGAACGTTGGAAGATTCCCCCCATATGGCCTAAATGAATTCTCAGTCCTTCGCTGTGGCGTGTTGAAGGGCTTTCATAGGTCTGGCATGCGAACCCCAGAATTTAGTTCGGTTCGGTCCTTGACTTGTCCCTTGTAGGCCACCACTGATCTTACCTTCAGAAAATGCAGAGGTCTTTAAAGCTTTTTCGTGTTTTGACCGCTTCCTTTCGTCTACATGCTTTTTTCGACACATTCGAGCCGACAAACGCGGTTATTTCGTCGGCAAACGGGGAAGTTGTGCCCCCCTGTTTCACGGTGTGTGTCGGTGCGTCGTTGCCGCAGTGGGAACGTCCAGCTCGTTCGGCAACCTGGAAGTGCTGTCCTCCGATTCGCTGGAGCCCGGCACCGCCAGCTCGGACGCATCCCTTCCTGCGGGCCTGGAACTGAGGCCCGGGTGCGGCGCTACAGGCACGTCCCCAACACGAGGCTCAACTGGTCCCTCACCCTCCTGGCCGTCGTGGTGGCGGCGGCGGCTGTCGGACTCGGCGTCGGACACTACCTCGGTGAGTGTCAGCAGCTTAAAGGGACACTGACAGGGTACCGTGTTCGCTCGATCATAACGCACCCCCGATCGTAGCGCGGAGGGAGCACGTACCTCGTAGAGCAGGTTTTATGAAAATCACGCCAATACAAAAATAACTACCGTGCACTAGTTGCCGTTGTGGGAGTTTGACAATGGTTCTTCGCTGTCCACAGAGGTGATCCTTGCTTTCGTCTAAAGCGTTTTTGGTGCTGCGCTTCTTGCGCTCGTACGAGTGTTGGACCGTCGCCCCTGGGAAGGTCGTCTTCCAAAAATCTTTGCAAGCTCGTCGGGCCGCTGGGATTGCGAGGTCAGGCGGTGCCGCTCCGTTGTTATCTTTTCCCGTCAGCGTGATGGCCTTTTGTATTCATAATACCTCCTAGACGATTTTTTTTTTTTCATCTTGAGACGGCAGACATTAGTTGTAGTGTGAGAGAATACGGGTGATACGGATACCAAAATGGCGAATGTAAACAAACGGTCACGATGGTGATGGGGCTAGCCACCTCGTACCGAGTATTGCGTTTTTCTTTCCAAGTTTCGAGTTTTCACGTGTCGATATGTAACGCTGCGATGTATTTTCGGGCACCGATTTGGCGAAAAAAGTGCACGGTTACAATCATGCAAACGCATTATTATGCTTGCTGAGCGTTTTTATTTGAACATGACCTATAAGAGCCCACGTACCCAGAACACAATTTGCGGCTCGAAATTCGTTTTCTTTCCGCCTCAAAAGCAGTCGGTCGAGAAGTGACCAGTTTCAGTCACGCTCACTCTCTTTTTTTATTGTCGCGGGGGTCGTTCAAACTATGTGTACCAAATATATTCAAAGTCGTACGACATATAAGTCGCACATTCAATGTTAAAAATAGAGAAGAATATAAACCCCATTTTGTGAGCCTCAAAGAAGCTGGAAATACGTTGATAGAAAAAAGAAATGTTGCACAGATCACGGGAAGTGCACGTCCACGTCATTCTCAATATGGCAGCGTACTGCTGGTTGGACAACGCGATGGCGGCGCCACGACGGACCAACGTTGCGACGGATGTGGGGCCGCTACTTCGGAACTGTCGTTCGTGGTTGCAGGCCAATCGATCTTCAAGCGCAGAACGTGGAGCGGAAGGGATATTAGTGCGAAGCAATTGGACGACAAACAGTACACGCAACTTTGTCGTTGTCGTCGTTTGCTTCACAGGCTTGAGAAACGGAGAAGATGAAAATGCGGTCGGGTGTGGCCACGTGGCGTTCGTGCTCATGTTCAGGTTTCGGTTCGGAGCAGTCGAGTTTTTTTGGGCTTTACAGTCGACTCTCATTAATTCAAACTCCAGAAAGTCGCAGATTTTAGTTTGAATTATCAGAAGTTTGAATTATCAGAAATTCATCTAAATATGATACTAGACAACATTATGATTTGTTACATGGATAGCTACACATACTATGATGATTTTTGTCAGTTTCCTCTATATAGGCCTAATAATAAGCAAGTACAGGCATAACACATTGGTGAAAGTGTTCAGTTTAGTCATCCGACAAAAAAGTTGTCGATTGTGGACTGTTTAGTGTGCACATGAGATTTCAAAACAAAATTTTCAATACCAGCCAACGCAGTAGCTCTTTACGGGACTCTTCCTTTGCGGACAGAAACTTCCGGAGCTGAGCGATGTGCTCAAAGGCCTCTGCAGCTGTGACAGTTCGCATACAGGGTCATCCCTTTCTTCATCGTCATCTTCACTCTCACTGCTGCGCTGTGCTGGAATTACTTCCTGTACTATGTCCTCTAATGAGTCATCACGACAAACACAACACATCAGTCGTCAAGACTAGCATATTCCGCCAGCTCGGCGTTACATTATGTGCTTCAAGGCCAGAAAGCAGGATGCCAGTGAGCTGTTCCTCATCCTCGATATCGTCTTGGTCATCATTGCTAGGTGCAGTCTCGGCGCAGTCAGTGGTAAAAGCAGCATGTTGAAAGCAGTTTTTTATAGTGTTTTCAGTCACTGAGTCCCATGCATCCGAGAGCATGCCAATGGCAGTAAGAAGTGCGATGGTGTATGGCTTGTCATTGTCCATGCACAGCAACATTCTCTGTAGAAACTGGCCTCCTGTAGTACACTTTCAAGTTCTTTATCACCCCTTGGTCCAGGGGCTGAAGAGCAGCTGTGGTGTTGGGAGGCAGAAACTCTAACCGGATTGCCTCGAGTCCCTCAACATGTCCATGAGCTGGGCAGTTATCCACCACAAACAAGACCTTCCTCTTGGCACGCTTAAAATCACTCATCAAGCTTGTGCAGCCATTTCTCGAACAGAGCTTGGGTCACCCAGGCGCCCGTGTTCGAAGCATACATGACTGGAAGCGTTCGGATGCCTTTGGAACATGTCGGACGCTTCGCCTTGCCAATTACTGAAAAGTTCAGGCTTGTGACTTCCGTCCATGCTTGCGCATACCATGACGGTCACCCTCTCTTTGCTCAGCTTGCCTTCTGGTGCAGCGTTCACCACGATGACACAAAGTCTGGTTAGGCAAACACTTATAAAAAAGACCCATCTCGTTCGCGTTATAGATGTCACCTGGGGCATGCTCCCGCAGCAGACACTGCAATCTTGTTTGCTGCCAGCTGCTGACAACGCCTAGATCCACCGCTGCCACCTCACCGCTGACAGTCTTAAATGCCAAACCATACCGTTCCTTAAACCTGCGAGATCCAGCCATCACTGCACTTGAAGCTTTCTAAATTCATCTGTGAGACCAGTTCATCAGCCTTTTCCCGCAAGATCGGCCCACTCACAGGAGGTTGGAGCTCCATGCTCGCTTTAGCCACAAGAGAAGTGCGTCTTCGAGCTCCGGGTGCGCCAGCTTCTCTAAGCCTCTTTCGGTCTGGTGCAAATTTGCTTGCCTTCTCCCGAAGCTTGTCCCTTGGCTTTCACGATCGTTGTTAGCATGGCTTTTGGTGATGCTATATTTGAACGCCATCTTCGGTTTTCTTCACGCCTGACTCAACTTCTTCAATGACAGCTAGTTTCTCCTTGACCAAAAGCGCTTTATACTTTCCACGTAAAGCCATGTCGATGATGAGGAGCGAAAAGCAAAGTGCGTTGCCGCCTAGTCCTAGCACACACGACATCGAAGTATCGAAGACAATGGTGGACTGAATTCGTTTCGATAATCTAGCGGCTGCGGCTACGGCTTGTAACGTTGCCAGACATGAACCGAAAATGGCTCCATTTAGACCGTAGAAACGTCGTACAGGGAAAACGAAAAGTATGAATTAGGCGAAAACGCCGTTCGAATTAAGCGGCTTATAAATACATTAAAAACATAGCGGGACAACCAAAATTTTCAAATCTGTTTGAATTAACCGGAAGTACGAATAATCCGAGTTTGAATTATCGCGAGCCTACTGTATTAAAAATATACGTGATTCTGCAGCAAACTATGGATTGGGTAGTCTCTTGACACCATGTTAAATCACCTAACAAAAAATTAAAAAAAAAAAAGAAAAAAAATTTTGGGGCGGTGGTAGTGTTTCTTTAAGCACTTAGTCTCTTAGACCTTTGGGGTCCACAAACGCATATGGAGGTCCATGAAGCCCTGACTCATTTGTCAGGCCAAGCTGTAAAACTTTGTTTTGGTCATATGCGGAAAAAAACAAATCTCTCGTGCGATGGTCTGTCGTTTTTTTGTACATTGCATAAACTCTAGACAAAATTCACTTTTATTTTAGGCAACAAGTATATTATTCTTGCCCAGTTTTGTTATTCTCAAAGCTGACACTGCCTCTCGCAGCAAATCCGTGGGAAACAGTCCCAGAGGCGTGAATTACGCGGCGGCCTCTGCAGTTTGTGCTTTTTTCTTGTTGCACCCTGAGGAGGACGCTCTTCGCACAGGCTGGTCCGACCGCTGGTTCCTGCAGCTGAAGATGTCGCAGTCTCCCAGATCAGTGCTGAGGGCTCTGCACAAGGAGCTGGAGGCCTGCGTGCAGCACCAGGACAAGTCGCCACACCCCCTCCACACCAGGGACGAGAGGGTGAGCAGCCATTCTTCCCGAACAAGACCGAAGAAGTCACCATATCTATTCAAGAATACTAGGTCAACGGTGTATGTTTTTTTAAGCACAGAATGTGTTATTAGCAGTTTGAGCGGAGAAAGCACTCCTGTAAGGGAAGAGTACCGCTCCAGTGCTGCGTCATTGCTCTACTGGAACTCGAGTCCTCGCCGACTCGGAACTTGCGTCTAATCGGTGCTCCGTGCCGTCCTCTGCCAAGTGACCTAAAAAATGTGGCACTGCGGCCTTGTCATCTAGAAGGTGTTGAGCGTGTCCGCTCGCACATAGTCGGAGAGTGTGCAGGAGGCGAGTGGAGGAGAGAGCAACCACATGTTTCGAAAAAGACGGGGAGACACAAAATACCAAGCGGGTCCAAGCTAGTGTGTGTGACTGTAAGAGACGCAAACTTTGTTTTCCACCCAAATGCTTGCTGTGGCAGTGCTTTATTTCAGAGATGCTGCAGCGCAGCTATATTTGTGCCATGGAGGCACAGGGCGTGCACCAAGTTCATCCGTTTGGAATCGCCACAGAGTAACGCACGATAGCGCAGGAAAGGGTCGGGCAAACCTTTTTGCTGCGCCGTTCTGTGATAGGAGGGGTGCACCTATACCCACATGCAAGTGGTGCCTCCGGGAGCCACCATCTTGCTGCCGGTGGGTGTGGCTCGTCCAGTGGTCGGGCCTTTGTGAGGCACGCCCGCAGTTGCTGGACTGGTGCCCCCTCCAAATTTTTCCGCACACAGTGGCAAGACCAGTTTTTGAAGCTCAGTATTTTGCATATGCGTATAATTTTGACTTAAAAAAGGTCTACCCACAATAATGAGCTAAATATCAGATCCAGGGGTCTCCAAACCCCGGCCTGTGTCTGGCCGCAATTTTTCCAACGAGGCCCTGCCCACTTGTAACAGGTCCCCTACCACCAGCGCAACAGAAAGCGCGCGTAAAGAAACAGGGTTGCAATGTGCGCCAACCGTGCAGATGAAGATACAAGAGAAACGCAGGGCGTGTCCTCTCGTCACATTATTCTTTGGACGTTGGCATTATCAGCATCACCATTCTCAGCCGTTTCTTTTATATCTCTGTAACCATGTATGTTAAAACTCCTTTGCATTCACACATATGTTGTGTTTAGTGACCCATGTTGTATCTATCGCACATTGTCGGCATCAGTTCTATCATGGTCATTAGACTTCTGGCCGTGTGAACATGCCAAAGCCTCCTACGCGCTTGCATTTATGCCTTGCGAGTTACATGGGTCTCAGTTATTGTGTAATGTCATAATTAGCTAAGTATTGAATTTTGAAATGAATTATACGCTCTAACTTCCAGTTTTGTATTTACACGTTTGTTAGGATTATTTATTTGGTTTTTTCCCATTTATATTTACAATCGCCAGCCGATTATTCGGACGTTTTTGTCAAACCGTCACTCACCCCATAGAGTTATTGTATACCGTATTTACTCGCATAATATACACACTTGTTTTCCCCAAAAATTGACACATATTGCTGGGGGGTACACGGGGTAAAATTTACATTTACACACTTAGTGAAAATGTCATATTAGATGCCAATATGACAGGGCAAGGTACTGTAGCACGTCTTCAGTGATGGAGTCGCACCCAGGGCTGGTCGGGGCCACGCCACAATAACCATGCTTTATAAATTACAAACCTTTTTGGGGTGCTTTCGGGGTGCCTTTTGCCGAAGGAAAAGCGCCCTACGAAGCTCACTCAGCATGAAAAGCAACACAACCACAAACCACAGCCGTTTTTAGGCGATATATATTGCTAGTATCCTGCGGGCACACTCGGGTATAATCCACGACAATGCGTATAAGAACTCATCCAAAGTCCAATTTTTGACTGCACCCTCAAGTATAATCTGCGACTGCACGTGTAAGAACTCGTCACTGAAGTCCAACCATTGACCGCCAAAGAGCCCGCTCGCACGGATTCAAGTTTCGTTCACGGAGAGGCTACCAGACACTCTCAGCCTACAGCAGAGCGTGCACCTCGCTGTGCCATTCTGTTGCGGACTAAAAAAACATATTTACCCCGTTCTGTTGCAAATTAAGGGAAGACATAAACCTAAATTTAAAAATGTTTTGAAAAAATTCGTTTTTCAATTTTGAGGTTTTCAGTTTTAGAAACTAATTATACACCCTTACACTAAATTTCATAACATGCGCCAAATAGTTACATTGATATAAAATATTTTCAACACATTGTGAAGCAGTAACAAAGTAAAGGAGTTCAATGTTTGAATGCATTTTTCTCAGTTCCGCTTTTGCTGCAAATTTCATACAAAGGAATCTTTTGTTCGAAGGTAAAATTATTCTGATACCACAATCAAGATGTTTCTGAACTGAAATTTACTGGGGAATCGGGCTATCTACTTTGTTTTGTTTTAAGTTAAAGTCCTCATTGAGAAAAAACTATATTTTCAAAAATTGACATAGGACAGATATGCATCTCATATTTTGAGGTAATAACTCTTCCTGAAATATTTACATTTCAGTTATAAAAACTAGATAGCCCGAAGTCCCACATCCCCCACCTTTATATTCAAGCAGACAAAATGATGTTTAATAGCTTCATTTGCATATCATAGATTTCTTAACGAAGAGTGACTCATCTTCTCATGCAGGTATGTAAAGTTGTCCTAGAGACGTCTCAAGTTAAATCTGCCTCGCAAATTTCATTCCGATCACTTGAGTAGTTCAGAAGTTCAGCTTCTAGCTAGTGTCCCCCCTTAAATAAACACATTTACTCAGAGTATGCGAAATTAGGCCTAACCACTTTCACGATTTCACTGTCCGAAAGTGGACCACAGACGACGGCTTGTTTGTTGACATCAGTGCCTCCGATAGGCGAAGAATGTCCGGGGCTCGGCAATTCCTCGACCCAAGCTTCGTCAAGTGTGCACGACACTCGGTTTCACGGTTGATCACTTCTGTAACTACCCGAACTACGCACTTGTGGCCGTAACGTGAGCCACTGTGACGTGAGCAGCCTGGCTTGGCTTGACTGGGCGGCAAGAGAAACTGGCTTGGTGGCTTGCTAAATTGGACGCAATTCGAGACTCAAGGATCCGAAAATTGGAACTCTGTTGATTACGGGAGGGGAAAAAAAAAGTCGGAATATTGATGCCCGTTGTGGGGGTGCGTTTATTATGCGAGGAAATAAGGTAACGTTGATCGAAATTTCGGATGCCATACAGCTTATTGATTGATATTTCGGACATAATTTGCATGATTTCCTTAGTTTACAGCCACAAAACAGCCGCCGCGATAGCGCCATGAGCTTAGTCATCGTTGCTTTGGCTGTTTTGAGTTTTGCCCTGTAGCCTCGACACCACGTCCTACGCAATAAACAAGTTGGGTTGAGGCTGTAGTCTGGTAAAGTGCCGCCGTCTGCCCATTCTTCTGGCTCTTCCAGATGTTCCCGTGGTCCGTGTTTTCGAGTGCGACCGCGAGAAGAGCGGCCGTGTTCCGTACTTGTGGTCTTTGAGCGCAAAGGTTTTTTCCGGTAGCCTTAGTATTGAAGCGAGCTTGGTGGACTAGACGTTGTCTCCAAATAGTGGCAAATGGTGCCAACTTAAACTTCGCTGTTTGTGCCAACAAAGGCGCCGACAAAGCGCAGCACCGTAATCAAACAGATCAACAAACTAGTGAAGATTGAACAATATAAAGCAGAAGTTGCACGAGAACTTAAAATTGACATCAAGTGCAGCAGAATATGCGTCAAAATTTAATATTTTGACTGAAATCGATTTTTCGGACCGCTTGAATATTTGGACAGTTTCGGGGCCCCCTCCGAGTACGAAAAACCGGTTGGCGTCTGTACTTAACCGTTTTCTGGCCCTCGAGACAGCGACAGATCCTCGATCCGGCCAAAATGTTTGGGGACCCCGGTACAATCGATCGAGCTAACTGCTTCGACCTTGAGATGAAATAAACTTGAAGGGACTTCTTTTACTGGTTTTTAATTTGCACCAAACCTGAGCACACTGAACGTAGTAACTTCATGAGACTTTTCTTTTCTCGAATTTTGCTTTCTTTTAAAAGTCATAGGCAAATTAAAATTACAAAAACAAGCAAAAAATAACTTCTTTCATGGCGTCGTTGGTCGGCTTGAGTGGCCGTGAACTAGAGGAGGGGTGGTGAGCTCAGCGAGCACTCACGGCTGCCGCACTCCGTGTCGACGACTTGAGAGGGCGCCACTAAAGCATGTGCTGGATAGGCTGTATGAAGCGGGCAGCCAGGGCGGCTCGCATTGCATTTGCTGCGCGATTAAAGACTATTTCGGCATGACACCTCATTGGCCACAAACAACAGCAAACACGGGGTAAAGATCAGTTCAGAACAGGAGCCACTTTGCACTGCCATACCGCCAAACGGCCAAACTGCAAGCCACACCCTCGCTGAAGGCCTTTGGAACGCTCGGAACCGGTCAGATCCTCGAGCCCGTAACGACCACAGCGCCGCTGCATACATCCGGGACCTTTCTACGCTCACCGCTCGTCGGTGCCCGATTCCACTACACCTTTCTAGTACGCGCCACCTTTTCCGAGCTGGGTCTATTTCTTGTTTCCGTACTTTATAAACTGCATTTGTTTCTCTTCTGATCTAAAATACTGAACAAAAACTACTTTTATAAATAATTGAAACGGTTTGCACAACTTATATTTTGTATTTTGGCTAAAAAGAAGCTTTTAGCGGCTCTTACCAGTAGTGAGCTCAGGACCAAATACTTCACATTTTGCGCGCTTTCGGCACCACCTACGGGTCGCCCCCGTAGGTGAAGGAGGTTTCCGCGTCGTCCGGTTAAAATGTGACGCACTGATATTTAGTCACTCCCTCCGTGCCCGCTGGCTTGCCCGAACCCCAAGAGACTGTGGAAACCGCAAAAAAGCTAGACGCTTAAATATGAATGCAGGGCCCCTTTAAGAACAAATGAACCGAGATGCTCTCCCACGCCGGCTGCTTGTGTCAGCAATATGAGAGCAGCTGCACGCCTGTGTGCAGGTTTGTCACGAGGACGACGAGTACTGGGCCAACAAGTTGGAGCGTGTCCTTTTGGAGAATCCGAGCCTGGGTCAGCTCCTGGACAAAGAAGCCAGCCGCGTGTCTCTGTGCGAGGCCGGCTACACGGACTGCGACAGGAAGAAAGAGGACGGACCTCCGCTTGACCTCGTCCTCAACCAGATACGGCACATCATGGTACGGTTAGGTTTGATTTTTCCCAAAGGCACTCTAAGCTACAAGGAACCCCGAGACCAGGGTAAAAAAGGGGGGCAAACAGAAAGTCTGAACCAGAATTGAAAAGGTTTCTGCAGGTTCACCTTTTTGCGCGTGTCGTCGTGCGTGCGTTGGTGTAGAGAGCAGAATGGAAGTTCTGTTTTATCTTTTTGGCTGGGTCAGGCGGTTGCGGCTGTGATGGGCGCAAAGTGGGTGGTGGAATCCAATGTGTTTTTTTTCTGTCTTTTCTCTCTTTGTGTTCAGACTATATGTAACAGATTACTTGTCAAATAAACTTTCAGCCGTGAAGGAATTTAGACTGCATTTCCCCCCATCCTTTTTTCTCACCCTGGTATCAGGCTAATTCATAATTATGTTCGATTTACACCAGCTCGTTTGCACACTTCCTTTTTCTTTTTTGCTTAGAATGTATTCAACGAGGCGGAAGGCAGTAATGCTGAAAATTGCCATTGTCCTTTTCTTCTTCGTGTTTCATGTTGTAGATAGGCTGTACTGGTTCTCAAGATACCGGTCACCCTGCTTTTTTTAAATTTGTTATGGACTGGTTGTTTATAACTTTTCGAAGGGTATTGCATTTCTCTATGGGTGCCGTACCTTAGCATGCATGCGTGTGTGCTTTTTTCTCCACTAAGAACCCGAGCAAGGTTCAATGGCATCGGCAAATAAATAAAGCCAAACAAACCTGTTTCCTATGCACAGTAGTGATGCCTTAATCTGAGAAAACAGGTGGTTAAAATTGATGACAATTATGGACTTCAGGCGTCGTTTGAGAAATTGGACACCAATGCCTAGGCAGTGTGAGCACTCCAGTGACACCAGAGTTCTTTTGTCTCCTTGCAGTCTGCCGAATTGGCTACGGTGGGCTTCCTGCTTCGTGACCAAGGGAGGACCATGGCCCATTTCAAGAAGCAGCGGGAACGTAGAAGAGTTTTTGCGGAGAAGAGAGCCAAAGAAGAGGCGGACGACCTCATGGCAAACTTGGAGACTAAGGTATGATAAAACCCAGTTTCTGTCGCACGTCAAACGTAATTTACCGCCAAAGGTTTTCCCAACCCTACTACACCGTCGACAGTTCCTGTCGCACGCTGTGCTTCTTAGCAAAACTTTGCGGTGGCGGACAGACAGACGGGGCCATGACGTCTAGCTTCCAAGCCAGCGTAGTCCGAAAACACGATTCACCGGGACGAGATGAGATGCGCAAGTCCACGACTGCAGAATGGCGAATGAACAAAGCAAAGTGGTAACAACGATGATGATAATGACAGCATTGCGTCACCTAGCGGTAGGTCTTAGCAGTACTCAAGTAGTGCTGCCAAACCAAGCCAATCCATGTGCAGCCAACATAGAATCTAAAATGGCGGCTGCTCGGTGGTGTTTCCCAAAAATTGCTCGCGACGATTTTGTACGAAAAATCAAACTTTCCGACTTGAAGCTGTTCGAAGCAGCGGTCGTGAATGTGGACTATTTCTATCGGGAAGGTCACGGTTCCTCCTCTAGGTCTCAAATATCGAATGAGTCAGAATTATCGACGTCCGAAAAATCGGTCGATGACTGTATTTTGTTTTTCTTTGGTATTGCGAAGCAAGAATACTTTAATCATTAGGAATGTTCTGGTTCATTTTGTATATTTGATTTGCAAACATCAGCTTTGTTGGGCTTGGTTTAAAGAGCAAGATTTCATGGGTTAGAGCAGGGGTCTCAAACTTTTGGTCCCGGGGGACCCCAGGACGCCTATAAAATTGCCACAGAATCCTTCTCCTCCATATTTGAGAGCTCGCGGAACCCAGTTTGAGAACCCCTGGTCTAGAGAATGACCCTACATTCCAGTACAGGGACATTCCCTAAAGGTTTAAGGGAATGCCCCTATGTTCCCTAGACATTCTTAAACAGGACCGTTTATTAACTTCTCAAAAGAATCCATTTAACACTCTGGATTAAAAAAATCAGCAGAACCCATCCTTTGGGAATGATTATCTACGTTAATGCGAATAGCATCAAACGGTGCGGAGTTATGCGCGTTCGTCAGGTGGCCGGCACACTCTAGATACGCCAGCCCACTCTTGAGGCGATTCTAAATTTGTTGACACTTTCACAGCCCTGCGCACAATCTCCGCAGCCCAGCACGTGCGTTTGTGTCACTTAGAAAGGCGAGCAAAGCACGCGCCATACGCACAAACACTCAAGATGGTACCGACCAGACTTTCTGGCGTCTCAGCTAGTCTCAACGAACGGAGAGGCTGAGCACGGCCGCTAGCTCACCCTCTCCCGAGCGCGGGAGAGGGTGAGCTAGCGGCCGTGCTCAGCCTCACGAGAGCGGAATGAGCCCTCGTGCATGGAACGCGCGCGCACCGGTAGCTGTGACAGCGCTGTAAGCGCGTCCTATGGTAAAGATATAAACAAGTGTTTAGAGTGCGTTGAATGACTGCCTTCATAGCTCTGTGGTTAGCGCGTCTGCCTGCTGATCAAAGGGTCAACGGTTCGAATCCCGCCGGCGCCGGTCTTTTTTATTTATTTATCGACCCGCGGCGTAAGAGGTTAGATAGCCAGATAGATACATAGATAGACGAAAAGTGCGTGAAGTATCCAAAGAATGCTATTCGCATTAAAAAAAGTATAACCTCAAAGTCTTTAGAGAAAGTCAGTAGAAAAAGCTGACCTCTTGCGTAGCGGCTTCGGCCACGACAGGAGAGCAGCAGAGTGCGTGCTCAAGCAAACGCATCACTGCGAGTTTCTGGAGCTCACATACATGCTTAAATTGTGTATTTTTAATACAACAGATTTGTGGAAAATATATAAAAATTGGTAAACTCGGTGTTTAAAGCATGCTGTATGCGTGAAATGAGTGAAAAGTTGCGTTGAATATCTGGATAAAATACTCAAGCATTTCTAGGAAGAGGAATGTAGAAGTTTAAACAAGCAAGGAGAATGGGGCTATCTGCTGAACCATGAATTAACCTTTGCAAGAGCTTTATATCTCGAACAAACCTTTTCTCAAAAAGACTAATTTAATTTTTTTTAAACCAGATTATATTTGTATTAGCAATTTTGACCAAATTATCTGTCGTATGTTAGTCGTACAAATAGTTTTTGTATGCATTCAATATTTTCACTCACTGAAATAGAAATGGAGTTCCGTGCCGCAGATGTAAACTCAAGTCTGGAGTGCACATGAGTACAATAGAGGCTCTGATTTCGAGGACATCTCGTGTGATGTTTTCCAATCAAGTAGAAAACTAGATTATAACTTCTTAGTAGATTCTATCAGCCTCCAGGAAGATTGGGAAGTTGTCCAAGCTATAGGGCTGCGAGGGCAATCTAGTAGCCAACATTATGGAACAGCACCCGTTTGTAAAAAAGCGTAGACTCGAATTTAAAAGAAACGTTAAATAAAAGCATAAAAATGTTAAACAAGCTGACAGCAGCAAAGAAATTAAATTTTCCTGCCCAACACTTGATCCTTGCAGGTGAAGTCTCTGAACGAAGAGAATGAGGAGCTCAGGTCAAGACTGGGCCACGACTCTCTGCGCGAAGCCATGCTGATCTCGCTCGAAAGGCAAGTGCAGATGTTGCAGACGGAGAACAGCCAGCTGAAGCAAAAGATGCAGCAGGTGCCCAGGCACGAGAGGACTCTGGATAGAACTTACGCAAGTCGGATTTCCATTCTTCGAGACAAGGTCAACCACCTACTTATCGAAAACGAAGACCTGAGGGGTGTCGTAGCACGGCTCCGCTACAGCCGCCCGTTGCAGACGGCAGCGGAAGACGGGGACCCTCTTCAGGAGTTGCTGGCAGACGACGCTTCCTCGTTGGAAACTGTGGAAGCAGACGTGGACAAACCTGTCTTGCAGACGGCAACACCCGACGACGACGGTCTCGTCTTGCAGAGGTCGGAAGCAGACGACGGTGGATCTGACAAGACAAGCCATGCGGACGACGAGCTTGAGAAGACAATTGAAGTGGATGGCAGTCCAAATAAAGCGGCAGAAACGGAGGACAACGTGTTGGAGAAGACGACGGATGAAACGGAGGAAGCTTTAATGGTGGAAGACTCGAAGCACTGGCGCAGGTTGTACGAGCAGCTGAGAGAGAGCAGGGCCAGGGACAAGACTGGATCCGTCTGGAAGAAGCTTCTTGGTACGGCGCAGACATTGTACGACGACATGGAGACTGCCTTCGACACTACCCTAGACTCCCTCTTCCGGTACGTGAAGGACAGCGCCGAGTTGACCGGGGACTTTGCTCCACGCCTCCAGGAGCTGGTGACCAAGATGCGCGAGGAAGTGACAAAGAAAAGGGCAGAGTTTCAGGAGTACATGGAGCAATCCAGCCAGGATCGAGATGAAACTCACGGCGCCGCGGTCTCGCGCACGATTAAGCTTCTCGAAGGCTCTCTGAAAAAGGTTTTTCAGGTCGGGGCGAAGTTCATGGCCAAGGGGAAAAAAGTGACGGAAGCGAAGGCGGACAAACTTTTCGAGAAGCTTTCGAAGGTGGCGCTGGCTCTGGGAAGGCGCTGGGAGAAAGTGGCAACTCCTGGCGATGTCCAAAGTGGCGGTATTGAGGCTCAGAAGAAGCCCGAAGAGGACGGCCTCGGGAAGCGGGCGATGGATTTGGCAGAGGAGGAGGAGAAGAAAGAGAGGGAGGACTGGTTCAGCAGCCGTGCCAAGGGAAGAGAGCGTCAGCGTAACAACGGAGAAGAGAGCGCGGCAGAGGCCGACAACTGGTACCTCAAGAGGCAGAATTGGCGGAGAGACAAAGAAGCCGTCAAAACGACCGCCAAGCCGACCAAGTCTCGAGCGGACAAGAAGACCAGGAGGAACTCCTCGCGGGACCATCGACATCCTTCACTGACATCCGACGAAGACGAGATAAGTTACCGCGCACGCTGACGGAACGGCGAAGGTGCTTTTTCTGGGAAGGATGTTGCGCAACTTGTCTTTGCCCATTTGTGCTCGATATTTAATTTGTATCTTTGTGGCTACTGCAGTTGACAAATCGGCCTTTGAAATTTAACGCGAGGTGGCCGCTTTTAGCATCAAAATTCCAAGTGCGCAAGGCCATTCAGGGGAGTGATTATGTTTCAAACTCTCGAGAAGCTTGGCTAACCTCCCCGCCGTAGAAACTGTGGGAGTTAAGCGTGGCAATGGCCCATCTTCGTGATGTACCACTAAAGCTAGGAGTGGGCTATCGCGCAGCGGACGCTTTTTTGCATTTAGTTCCGGCACTCGCACAATTGGTTCGAGGGAATCGAAGCCTGCCCAATCACGAGCCTTCTTGTCAGATCATGGTTGTGGTGCTGGAACCAAGACTATCGTCGGAATCTCCAACTTTGGGAGCAATTTTTCTGGGAGGCAGAGACTTCGGGGTAGCTGACCAACAAAAACAAAAGGAGCAAGTCGGAGCATAAATTGTTTCTAGATTGCCAACAAACGTATGGTCGCCGAATGTTCAAGGAGTTAAAGCAGCCTCGGCTTCATAACACTGAATGGAGCCACCGTAAGGCTGGCAGTCATGTGCAGCTTTCTGATATAGCAGAAAAAGGAAGACAGCTGGAAGAAACTTGCCTATGGCTAGAAACAGCTTCTACAAACATGCTAAACAAAATGGCACCTCATGAATGTACAGAGTCAGCTAATTATACAATTCTGGAAGTCAAAGGTTGTAAGCCGCTCTTGCCGGTACCATGATGGCCGACAAGGTGAAATGCTGGTCCCTATACGTACGTTCAGTGACCCTATGGGTTTTCTTCCGTTCTTCCACGGGAATGTGTCTGCCTCTCCATTTTTCCAGTGTCTTTCAGAAGCGCAGGACCATTTTTTTAGGTTTTTTCTAACAAAGAAACATGGGCCAGTTTAGCTATCATTATTTTTAGCTGGAACCTAGATCTGCGAATAGGCTTTTTTCTATACCGAGGTTCTTGGCAGGCTATATGTTCTTTGTGTTGGCAATGGGTGGCTAGCTGTCTGCATCGTGTGCGACACAGTGTTTGTATAGTAACGACGATGTCTGTGATTTTTATTGGACAGTATTGCATGTTCTTAGAGATTTATGTCGTTATCTAGTGGTGCAGGTTTTCAGCTGTGGTACTTGGCTGGCTTGTGTCCTCCGTTATTTGTTTTAGTCTTGTAGTTGCACAAAGGTTTACACTCTTGATGGGGCCACTTGGCCATGCTGTGGCTCTGAACTACAGCCAAAAATCCTGTGCCCTGCTTCTAAGAGAGGTTTTCCTTTAATTTAATTAAAGAGCTAGGCTTAAGTGCGCACACAGCAGTTGTTTTATCTCCATGTAAATATGTAAATTGAGCGTGTGGGTGTGCCCACGATTAAATCCTACATTACAATCCGTGGTGTCTTGTCTCACTGTGGTCAAACTGGCATCTTGTCATGCAGACTGTTCGCTCTGTGATGCGGCATACAGCTAGGTCGTCGTCCTTGAGAATATCCCGCAAATTACCGATGTAATATTGTTTGCACCGTTAACGTCGAAGGAAACTACCCAGAATGGCCCGCTTTGAACCGTGAATATTTTCCAACCGTAGAGGCTAGAGGTGTGACGATCAATATTTTCCAGCGGTGGAAGCTAGAGCAGTCCCGTGATTCACGCCTACAAGCACAGCATAATCTGTGGGAAGCAACGCCATGTTGCATTCCAGGCCTAGAAAAGAATGCTAAGAAAAATTGGATAGAGCACAGTAGAGGTATATTGTTCAGTCCTAGCTGGGAACACGACCCATTATATTTGTTGCCTGCAGGGTTGTAAAGTACAGTCGCGAGCGTCGATGGTTGGGACGGGCAGTGCCGTGTTGCGGAGAAATGCGGCGTCACGGGAGAGATTAAAGGGATACTTCAACGAAATTTGAAATATTCCGTAGTGTTCAAAAATAGGTTGAATGTGATCCACCATCATGGGCGTCGGCAGGGGGTGCAAAAGGGGCACTTGCCCCCCCCCCAAGCCAGAGTGCCTCTCCCCTCCCTTCCCCAGCTCTCTCGGGTACGGGGGATCGAATGACGTTGCGCCATAGCTTTCCTAGCAAGCGGAGAAACCGAAAGCAATCCTAAAAACAAAATCCACGCACTTTTGTTTCCTTGGATCCTTCAGCAATAAACACAAAAAAGAATAAGGTCTCCCCTCGGTCAGTTGCAATCAGCCGCGCCCAGCTGGCAAAAAAAAAACACACAAAACAAACAACATAGGGAGGGGCACCCACTTTCGAGAAGATCGCAGTCCTGTCTTGTGATGAATCACAGGCATTCGGGTGAAAGTCAGTAAAATGCCCCAAAAACAGAGCGTCTTCTACACACAGCGGGATTCTTCCAAAAAGCCCAACAGGACAAACCGGCGTAGCTACGAGTTGGAGACAGTCCGCGCTCCCCTTCGCTCCGGGCCCCTCGTAAAACCGACTGCGTAAGGAGTGAGCGAGCGGGCCCAGGGGGGGGGGGTAGCTTTGGCATTTTGGAGGGGTTTCGACCCCCAAACCACCCCTGTTTACGCCACTGCTCACGCCAGTGCTCTGTTTTGTATATGTGCCTTTGGGTTTTTCTTCTCCTTTGCCCGTAGCATGTTGCGGTCATGGAAAAGGAGAAGAGGGGGTCGAAATCGGGGCCAGGCGTCGTCTTTTGGACAATGAGTTCTGCGAAACGCTGTTCGCCCCATGTCAACAACGATGCTCCCCGGGCCATAACTCACGCGAGAGAGGCGTGTCGGACCGTCCTCGTTGACACCATCGTGTTCACACACGTGACACCGTCGAATATCTGTGACAGGGTGGCACACTTTGCTGTTGCTGGCTCTCTCTTCCTGGCCCAGTTGCTTGAAAGGGCCACATTCCGCACCCAATCCCACTTTTTTATATAACCGTAGGCTGGGGTCAGGAGTGAAAATGGACATCAGAAGCTTTTTTAAACGGAAAGCTGAAGCAGTGATAATGAGATTCCATCTTGCGCAACGAAGAAGCACGTGACCTCAGAGCTGCGTCATGACCTGCAATCTATCGATGTACCTGCTGTCCCCGTCACTCCTGAGCATCCTCCGGCTTTAAAGAGCCAGCTGAACGTTGGCTTTGCCCTCAACTTGACTCTCACAGGTATGTCAAACTCGTCTTTAACTGTGGGAGTGTTCATGCAAAACTGAGCTTGATCAGATATATAACAACCAATATAAAGATAAGAGGGCTAAAAGTTTACTGCAGCTCTGAAATGAGACAGAGCAAGCGTGGCAAGCAAAGTGAACCTGCGTCAAGGAAATACGGAAAGTTACAATGGCAACTAACCCTCCGGTGGTAGCCCCGCCGTGCTAGCTTTCCAACACAGCTAACGCAGCTTTCAGATGTCTTCCACGGACCACAACCCGGAAATGCTTTGAATTAATATTACGAGGGAAGACAATTTTGTGCAGAAAATTAGAGTTGTAAATTGGAACATTGGCCAACTTGGGGTAGCTTTTCAAAACTTGTACAAACGTCAAATATTGCTAAATATGGAAATAAAAGGGTATCGTTCACTGCTGCGACAATTTATTATGTGTGCGCTTGACTTACGTGCACTGTCTTGCTATTTGACTGTGTAAGGTACATATATGATGCCAATACTTATCTATAAAAGCTTTGTGTTTTGTGTCATTTCCGAGATAATTATAAACTGAGTGGACCGATAAAAACAAAACAGCACAAAGACAAGGACGAAGTAGAAGAAACCACAGTGGACCGTTTTGTTGTTTTGCTGCGTCATAGATTAAATTCCTTTTTTTTTTCACTGTGCCTGTACATACATACAAACACAGTGATATATATTTTTTTTTCTTACGTTGAAATTACTGATCCATTGTACTTTTAAAAATAATTGTTCCATAAAAAATATGTGTATCTTGCAGGCTGTATTCAGCTTTTTCGTGAAGACTGCCCCCCCCCCCCTTTTCCCCTTGAGCGCACACGCCCAAAAAGGGGCTCTCAGTTTGCCCCCCCCCCCCCCCAAGACAAAATCCTGCCGACGCCCATGTCCACCATACCCGTAAATGACAATCGCACGTTTGTATTTTGTTCCTGGTGGCTGTATTTTTCGTTATAAACAGCCCACTCTGGCAAGCGCTCGGAGAAGGCCCAGCTTAGAGCACGTGACATCCAACGCAATCGTGACGTAGGTCGTCTCAAGACGAGCAAAGCTACGGCGAGGCTGACGTCGAGAGGATGGCCTAGTCGTTCCAGCCACCGAAGCGGCTGCTTTTGTACGAATTTTGAGTGACGGGTTAATCTTCTATAATCTTGCAGGGGGACAATAGCGACTTCTGCGACACACAAAAGGGATTCTCGGGAAGAGGGGAGTTCCTCCTTCCCCCTTCTCTCGTCGTGGCCGGAGACGAGACAACCTCCGTCACTAGCTGTCAAGGTTCCTTGACGAGCATTACAAACGAGGCGTTAGCGACATCCACCAGTGCTCTTTGCTAATCGTTTAATTCGTTTTAAAATTCCTTTTCGAGACTTTTTTAACAAGATATTGGTATGTTCCATATGATACTGCTCTTTTGAACACATATAGACCAAAAAATGAGCGCCGAAATTTCGTTGTAGTATCCCTTTAATAAAGGGCCGCCCACACTAGCGAGAAAACGCGCGCGGTGCGCCGATTGCGTTGCGCAAAATCGGTTGAGCGCGTGAAATCATGCGTTCGCTCGAATGGTTCACGAGTGCGCGAGGCCTCCTGTGCTGTCACGTGACATTCGCCGCGATCGGCGTGCCACGCGCGTTTTCTCGCTAGTGTGGGCGGCCCTTTACGGAGGAAAGTCCGGGACCCATATCCAGATTTTTAGCCAGGGACGAGTCAATTTCACCACCCGGCTCCAAAATCCACTTTCCGGCTGCGCGGATCCGCCCGCGAATCCGCAAGTGGAAACGCGCCAGCTAAGAGCAGTAACTAGGGGTGTTGCGAACTTTTGTCGAACCGGTTTCGACGACCTTCGACTTTTCACCAGATTCGACCGGTTCGACTTTGTGGACAGTGTGGCCAGACCTTGATACAAGCACGTCTAGGTTTGGAGAATTTGTCTTTATGCAAATGGTTATTTTATTTTATAAACAGTTGCAATTAAAGAAACAAAAGAACATTAAAGAACAATTCTAGTCACTGAAGAAGTTAATAACTCAGTTTTTTGTACTGTATTAACTGAAATAACAAATCAGCACTGCCCTTAATTCATCTCTTAGTCATCACCATCCAATCCGAAGCCAACTGGCCAGCCTGTCGCGCATGCGCACACAAGTCGAACCTCAATACAAGGTTCGTCGAACTTTCCACTAAAAGTTAGAAAAAGTCGAACCTGGTTGACCTCGAACCTCGGCCGGTTCGCGACACCCCTAGCAGTAACTGACACGGGTGACCGCCTGAGTTAGTGCAATAGACTTAGAAAGTATGCTCAGCACTTACTATTCCAGGTCTACCTTCTTTGGTCTCGACTGTAAATTAATCCCCAAATTAAAAAAGAAAAAATCCATGCTGGAAACAAAAAATGCGGTTAAATATTTGAATAATGCAGTAGTCAAGGTCTAGTTCCTGTGCAGCTGATGATCACAAGAGCAGCGAATTTGGCTTCACTCTGGTTCCAATGACGCTAAAGAGCAGCGACACTTTTAAAGAGCCCCTGAAAAGAAAAATAATGCTTTTTTTTTTTAAGAGTCTAGTTGGGACAAGCATGTTAAAAAATTAATTTTACGCAAAAAAAATTATATTTAGAGCAATATTTATGGCGCGAGATTTATTTTAAATTCTGGGCGCAACGTTTATGACGTCATGGAATGGCCATGCACTCTTTCGACCTCAACGAGAAGGTTTCTGCTTGTGGTGCATCGACGTGAAGTTCATAGCAGCATACAGCTGACGACACCTTCACACTCTCTCCACCTGAACCTGATGACCAAACTTATCTACTTCTCCCCACGTCCGAAATGCCGAGGGGAAACAAGTGGAAAGGAGCTGACTACCCACTCATTCGCTTCTTGTGCCATCAATACTGGCCTAAAAAAAATTTTTTTTTTTGTGAAAAATTAATTTTTTTTGTTTATGTCACAACCAGATTGTTTAATAACAACATTTTTTTTTTTTTAGAATCTTTTCATTGACCTTTTAACGCACAAATATAGGTTTTGCTAATACTTGTAGTCCCGAGTTTTGGCAAGTTCATAAACCTTGGGGGATGCTTTTCTAAAGGAAGACAAGTTAGCAGATATGCTTCTTTTTGGTGGCATCCTATATGAATTAAACAAACTAAATAAACTACCGGGTGTAAAGGTGGGAGGGATATAAGCTTTAATACAACCAGTGTTGCACTAAGAATTAATTTTTCGAGCGATTTTTTAGTACCCATTGTAAATGGGACCCACCCTGACCACAGCCTTATGTCTAAAAAGAAGGCTATGTGTTCCTTTCACACCAAATCTCTTGTCATTAGAAAAGGTAATAAATACTATGCTCCAGTATCAAAGAGGAGCCCACAGTCATTATCAGAGATGAGCTCATTTAGCGACGCTGCCACTTATTCATTTTAGAGCGATGTGCTAACAGACGTTGCCATCTGCTCCAAAAGCATAGGCAGTTGCTCTACACACAAGTTTTGCCTGCTACACAAAAGGTCAAATGCAGCTTCCATCACTGTAATGAATTCACAAAATGAAATGGTTGTACAATCAATGAACGTGAAAAAGTGTTCCAATAAGTTCGACAATGTCACACTCAATCGCTAACCCACTTGCACACAGACACACACACAATGAGACACCCCGATGGGCACTGATTGCGTCCACGAAAGCCACGGTGCCGGCCGTTCCATCTTGCACGGGCAGAAAGAATCGTTTGGCGCATCGACGTGAAGTTCATAGCAGCACACAAGCAACGACACCTTCTCACTACTCAAAGCAGCCCTCGAGTCTTTTGTATCATGGTCCAAGCTGCCAAAGAAGAGCTTGCCAAACTGGTCGAGCTCACTCTTGCCGTCTTGTGGACCCACGGCTCCCTGTGGACAAATGTGCTTACGGTTGTCATGGAAGTGGTGGCAGACCAGTGGAGGAGCAACTAGATGAAGCCGGCTGCCTCTCGGATCTTGTGCCAAGACCGCCGCACTTTAAATTTTTTTGCCCTCACAGGCCAACAAACTTATATCTATCAGGTGACAAGCCCTACGAAGAGCTATATTGCAGAATGGTTCTTCTGTTGCCTTCATGAAAGCCTGGACTGATAATGTTCCTAGCGCCGCCAGCGGCACTGCCTCCGCGGGCAACGGAGAGAGACTGTTTTCGAACAAAGCTCTTTTTCTGCTCACTTCATGTTTACTATAAAATCCACAATAGAATCGCTTTTCACCGCAGGCCATGTGCATCCAACGTTCCGCCCGTATAGTGGGCGGATAGTGGAGCCAGTGCCACCGAGCAGGCACACAAAGCAAAGGTGCCAGGCGTTCCGGAAGCTTGTCAACCGACTTTGCTCTACTAACGTTGCTTGCCGGCTACCCTAACCACCGTTGCTTCTTCATCTTGAAATCCAGTAGAACCGACATCTCTTGCCCTCACAGTAAAGCGTACTGTACATATTTCTTCAAAGAAGGGTTATTCATTTTGCAACGAAGCCTTCCTATGCACCATATTTCCGCGGGCCTAAGTCGACCGTAACCAATAAAGCCCCTGCGCCCACTTTCCTGCTGAGCATGCACAAAGCGAATCGTTCCGGGTTACAAATCAAACTCCGACAGCAATTGCAGACAAACAAAAAGTTGCTTTGCCAAGGTACGGTGCCTGGAATGCTTCTTCCAACAGCATGTCCGGCGTCCCATTCAGCCTGTGCTTCTAAAAGTGTTCTCGAAGTGGCAACGAACGACATTGCAGAAGCTGGGCCTCTAAACTCGTCAAACACAAAGTTGGGCCGAAGTTAATGGAGCGTGCCGATTGGCCTATCACGACGATGACTTTGCGTTTTTTTTGCCGACGTCCAGTCTGCGCGCTCCGCTAACTTTTAGCTCCAACTTTAAGTATGGTGAGTTTAGGGCCCTTGCAGCGTCACGCTCGATCGTTGCGACCCCAACGGTCGGACGTAGAAATTCCCGGAGAAAAAAAGCCCAAGAGTGTCTCTGCTGTGGCGGCCTTCCAACTCCCGGCTACCAAGGCTACTGCGGAACGTCAAGTTCAAGAGCGACCGGCGGCAGAACAGGCGTCTCCCGCACCCTGCTCCGCCGCTGCACCCCGCTAGGATCCCGGCAGGCGACAGCGCCATACTTCCACGACGTCATCCGGTGAAAACCGAGGGACCACGTTTGAGGACGTGTACACCGGTCGGAGTTGCGTTCCAAGCACCGTACCGTCCCCTCCAAAAATTAACCAAGTGAGCCCCTCACCCGAACTGGTGGGTCGTGCCGGCACGACGACGACTTGTTTAGGTTCGATGCATTGCAACGCCGCCAAACGCCGTGCCGCAACGGTGCCACAACTTTGTCGCGACAACTGGCTGCTAGGACCGCTCGACCTCGTGGAATTGAACGAGGTCTTCCTGCGGCCGTACACTTTCGCCGACGGCAGAGGGTGCGTGCAAAGGTGACTGCACTAAAGGAGTCGGATCCACGGGGACCCGATGTTGCTCGACTTCCGCGGAGATGCCGCAGCCGAACCTAGAAACGGCAAAGAGATGGAGGCACATTAACTATGCAGCGTACAAATGCACATGCTATAGATCTAACTTTCCATTATGGAGGTGGAACTGAATGTCAATGCTCGCGTGGCAGGCTAGGCATCTTTGGGGCTGATGCTACACAGTGAAGGCCGAAAATGGAAGCTCTTAGCTTCAGAGGCTGCTTCTACTGCCTTATAGTACCGTACCTGCACGAATATAAGGCAACCATGAATATAACGTGAAAACAAGTTTTGAAGCCCCTAGGAAAATAAAACGGAAAGATTATTACTACATTCGAGCCCGGTTATATCACACTCAGGTATTTCGAATTATTGTGTACATCAAACAGTCCAAACATCCCCCAGAACATCACATGTAATGCAATAGGAGCGTTGTCTTTTTGTTTCAAACTCCCATGGCGGGGACACTCGATATAGCGAACGAAGCCCAGCAGGCCCCCCGTTGCTTTTCTCACGATCCAATTGCGCCGGTGGCAAGCACATCGCTTGAGTTGCAGGGCTGGCAGACCACCACGCCAGCATACACGCGGTAAAAAAAAGAAAACCACTGAACCGTAAAAAAAAAAAAAGTGGGGGATGGCAAAAAGCAAGGGGAAGGGGCACGCAGCTGCAGTAGGGAAAGCAGGGAGTGCTTGCTGTCGGAACGGTAGCCTGTGCCCCTTCCCCGAACACTGCTGATGCTGCATGACTCCCTAACCCCAAAATGAGCAAGTCAGGTGTGCTGGCAACAACAGTTGTGCAATCACACTTAGAACGCCTTATCTTTGTTTATCTTTTTCTTTTGTCGTTCTTGCTTTGACCATTTTTTTTATTTTTTTGCCTGTCTTTTGCTGCCTGAATTAAGTGAGCTTTCTCTTTTGTTACTTGCTTAACTTTTTATGGCTTTTTTATGCGTCTCGGTTTTCCATTTTTCTTTCCTTTTTATTATTATTTTCGTGTTTTGTTGCTAATGCTGTGTGAGGTCCCGCCTAAGTGTGCGTGTAAGTGCGGCGGTGTTTGTGGTCTTCACCAACTACGCTCTTCTGTATTTAGCGGCTCTTGGATGCTCTCTATGGTAATGCTCCCGCTTGTCACGACCTTCGGTATTAGACGCCAGGAGATTTCAACTGAAACTATAATTTAGCATATTTTTGTATATCAAATTGTTGATATACCGAACTATATTACGATCCCCTTCGAATTTGATATATCCGGGTTCGATTGTATTATAATGCAAATACAGTCAAACCTGACTATATCGTACACGTTTACATCTAATTATCCCTTCTATCGAACAATTCTTGTGTGCAGTAATGTTACAGCGATAATATATAGCAAAAACTATGGTTACATCGGACAAAAATAGCAGCCGCTACCGATATATCGAACTGCAAAGAGCGCCATTTTGCTCTGCAAGCAGGCTTTCCCCTAACGCAAGCGGTCGCATTGAGGGAAAAACAGCTTGCAAAGCATGCTGGCTTTTTTTTTTCTTTGAGCAATTTTTGTAAATTGTTTGGAAGAAGAAAAAAATATTTTTTGTGGCGGGGGGAGTGGGGAGAGGGTGCTTCGTGCTCTCTCCCCGCTCCGTCCGCAAAACAGAAAATTTTTTCTTCCGGGCGGTTGACACGACCGCTCGGGAAGAAAAAAGCCAGCTTGCTCTGCTAACTGGCTTTCCCCCAACGCAGCGACCTGCCTTAAGCCATAAAAAGACGAAAATAAGAAACCTCGTTAGTGCATTGTTAACAAACCAACAAAAAGAGGCCTTTGCTTTCACCTATACGAACAAAAAATGTCTTTTTGTCAGAATGTTTCCTCGTTGGCCGTCATCTCGCTTGTTGCCCTTTTAACCGAACCACAGTCACCCAGCTTTCCCCAAAAGTTGGGTGGGCGCTTCTTGGCACTCTGCAAACTAAAGAATAATGAAAACGTCCACAGCGAGCGTTTGCAACGCGAAAATCCTGCACCGACATCACCGAAAACGTTGCACCCGAGAAATCCGAGAGACTCACCGGAACCAGGAAGCCACACTGGCACGACGCCCGGCTGTTGGGGCTCCGCCGCCAGGAGAGACTGCACTCGCCGCGACCGGCAGAGTCGTCACCACGGGCTGCATCGCGATGCCGTGCTCCACCTTGCGGAAGTAGATGACCTTCACCCGCGGCTCTGCTTTGTCGCAGACGGAGGGCAAGACCCACTCCGGTGGCCGAGCCAGGACGGAATACGAGCCAATGGGATTCACGGGGACTGCATCTTGCTGGAACTCCTTCGGAGCTGCCGCACCCAGGCCTAGAAAGAGTAAAAGAAAGAGCAAACAAATGGATGGCACGCTCATCACGCTATGTACAAGGTGTATCAGAGCGCTAGTGGGCGTAAAGAAATGAATTCAGTCAAACACCTTTACAACAAACGCCTCTACTACGAAAACGCCAGTTTGGTAAAGTAAAATAAAGTCCCGGCTAATCTCCTATGCATTCAATGTTTCCCGGACCACTACAACGAATTCCTGTTAAACAAATATTTCCGTTTAACGAAACAATTTCACGAACCCACGAAGCAAAAATGACCGGAATTACAAATTCACTATGCTCCGTGTCACTAGTTGTGTGCAGTGCAGGCGAAGGCAACGCCAGGCGAAGAGAGAAAGTGCGAGCACCAGGAAGGTGGGAGAGAGGAGGGCGAGGGAGAAAAGAAAAGCACTAGGAACGTTAGAGAGAAAAGGAGGTTTCTCTTTTCCACCCGTTTTTCTAGTGCTTGCATTTTCTCCCCTCTCCTGGCGTGGCCTTCGCCCGCACTGCACGCAACTACTGACACGAAGTATACACCAACTCATGTTTACGAACAAACCGGAGCGCCCCTGGCAGACGCCACCGGCGCCGCGCATGCGCACAGGGGTGTGGGCAAGAAGCTGGCCGTCGCCCAGAAACAAACCATTGAAATGCAATGTTGTCGGCGTCTGTGTGAGTCCCCCGTGCTCTTTTTCGTGTTAGAATTGTTGATTCTATGTCCTCCTAACAATGTCCGACTACTTGAGCGGCTTCAGCAAAATCAACGAGGCTCGATACACTGCAACATTTCGCACGAATAATCTGACGTGCGGCGATTCATTTCACGTGGACGCCGCACAATGGACGCTTAAGCCTAACTCCCACGATGAGATTCTGCTCGTTATTTTCAGTCGCGACTTCGCTCGGGCTGCAAAAGCGTGGACCGCAGCCGAGATGGTCGACGTCGATACTGAAAATCGCAAGTAGAATCGGACATTACAAGTCGGTGATGGCCACTGGTAATAATGATCAACATCTCCTTGTATCTACTGTTTACACTGAGCCTACTTAACCCAACCAACCTTCAAATTTAAAAGTGTTTTGAGGCCTGCACTTACTTCTTATCGCAATTACCGCGTCAACGTTTGGTTTACGGGCCGCTGTCGTTTGAACGAGCAGACGACAGTTTGAACGCATGCGCAATGGAGTGTGAGCATGCAAGAAGCACCGCGTCCCGAGTCAACAGACCAATGGAACGTCACATTGTCGGTGTCTGTGGAGTCTGCATCCCCTTTTTCAAGTTGGAATTGTCCATTCTACGTCCTCATAGCAATGTCTTACCACTTTAGTTGCCTGAGCGAAATTATCAAGGTTCGTTACGCCACTAACTTTGCGTAAATATTTGACGTGTGGCGATTCATTCGCGCAAACGCCGCAGAATGGACGCCAAAACCATGATGAGATTCTTCTAGCTATTTTCGGTCGCGACGTTGCTCGTGCTGCAGAAGTGTAGACGGTAGCGGCAATAATCGACGTCGATACTGAAAATCGGAAGCGGGAACAGACCAAGTGAATCAGGCGTAAGCAGTCGGTGATGGCCACTGGTACCAATGATCAACATCTTGTATTTACTGTTTTACCGAGCCTACTTGAAAGTCTTTTGAGGCCTGCAATCACTTCTTATCGCAAACACCGGGCCAACGTTTGGTCTACGGGCCGCTTTTGTTTGAACGAGCAGACGACAAAAAGCAGACGACAGTTCGAACGATCAGGCGGCTATTTGAACTTGAAGACACACTGAACGTAGTCTGCAGGTGGTCCATACAACTTGGCGGTTTTCCCTCGTTCATGTTGGAACAAAACAAATACATCTGGTGACCACATGTATCTGTGAATTCAATGCAAAGTGTTGCCCGCACAAGCAACTGTAGCTCGACAGCATCTGGTTTGCCCTTTTCATGGCCCCTATCCACGTTCTCGGACAAACCGAGCAGGCAGAACACACACCACAACTGATATTCAAACCTTTCCCGACTCTTTTGGTACAGCCCCCGTCGCGGCGTTTTGATGAGAAGCCAGATTTTTTGTCTGGTTTCTTCCAAAAGAACACAGGAAGGCATGTCTCATACAGTAGCTTCCGCCCACCGCCCCAGACCGGAAGTGCGCCTGAGCGCCACTACCGCGGCGTGACGTAACAGAGTTGAGTTCGGGTATAAATGAAAAGTAATTGATTTCACGTAAATTGTCGCTCTCAAGTTACAGGCTATGAGAAGAGAAATACTGCAGCAGCGGCAACAGTTGAAACCTCCGCCACCGTGCCACGCGTTCTCGGTTTTGGGCTTTTATATAATTTGTTAGTGTTCAACCTTGTGTCTAGATGGCGCTACGTGAATATGTCCCTGCGTACAGGCTTTCCATGCAGCAATATAGTCAAGTAGCGGCATTTAGACACAAGGTTGCACACTAACTAATTATTTAGACTCAAGACCATGCGGGGGGCATGGCACCACTTTTCCAGGATACGGCGACTTTAGTAGAAACTAGACATTCACGACAGTGACGCGTCACACAGAAAGGTATTGGCGACTTTCATCGCACGTTTTTTAATGCGAAAGCATTAACTGTTTCATGGAGCGAACTGACGTCATCAGCTTTGAAGCCGCACCAAACGGCACCTTCCCCCGTCCTAATGTCGTCTGTAGCAGAAATCTGATGGATACGCTCCCACTGGCTGGTGCGCGTCATAGTCTCAAGGAACGAGGCTCCCATTGGCTCTTGCACGGGATAGTTCCAAGGAACGCAAAACAAAGAAGCCCTCTCCATGGCGGTGCAGCACACGCAGCGGCTTGGCCGTCAGTAAGAGGAAGCACCTGGCCGCAGAGCTGGCAGAACCCGCCTGGGCAAACTCCAGAGAGGATGTACGGCCGACCTCGGCACGACGCGGCCACTTCACGAGAGCGCGCGCTCGGCCCTTGGCCGGCGAAACGTGGCCGTCCATGTCACTATGCCGGAGACGAACTAAGGGAATGGAAGAACGACATCCATGCTTTCGCATTCGCAAATCATAACAAGTGTTTATCCTACTCTTGTGGCTCGGTTTTAGACCGCCAGGCTTTGTGAAAGATCACATTCGCCTAAAGAGAAGCTGGCGACCAAAGCGGCCACGGCAGCTTTATGAAAGTTGCCAATGGTCACCGAAAGGATGAGAACGGCGGGACGTCTGCAGCAAGCAGTCGATGCCTTCCGAGGCACCATCGAAGGCGGGACGACTGAAACTCATCCCTGCCATTCCCACCCAACCAGTGACCATAGGAACGGAGGCTGTACGCCTCGAAAGAAATCGAGTTATGAGGTTAACTGCAGTCTTTGCTGCGACCCAAGTCGGCATAAAATGGCGTACACGAGTGATTTCTTCACCGCAGTGGGTGCAAAAGCTGAATCTCACGGCCATAAAAAAAACACCTAAAATGGGAAAAATGAAATAAAATTAAGCGTAACTACGTACCCGTCTCCGTGGGAAGCGCCGGATCGTCGACTTCCATCGGATCTTGAGGCTCTGTGCATAAAGGTGGTTTCAACATTCAGAATGACACTTAGCCGTGAAATGACATTGAGACAACAGACCAATCTTGACGGCCACCACTGCGCTGCCACGTTGCTGGGCCTCTTTGGAAACCTGCGGCTCTGCAAAGGACGAGGTGGAATTCAACCTGTTGCCAGTGGTTGAATGTCAAAATTGCTAATCTAATGAAGTACCTGGATTTATGTGGAACGTAACCTTTGTCACGTCCATGGGATCTGGTGGTTCACCTGGAGGGAAAACAATATGGCGCGAGACATGAGATTTTGACGACATGTTCCCATTACAGAAAGAAATGTTATTGGGAACATACCTTTTGTAAGAGCTGGCACTGGGTTCCCTGGTTCCCAAACTTCCTCGTAATATTCTGGCTCTGTAAGTGAACAAGAAAGCAAGATCAATTTTAATAACACTTTGTAAGACCCAGAGTAAAAAAAAAAAAAAAAAAACAAGCAGCAATTTTAGGACAGACCTGATTTAACAGATACAAGATGGCTGCTAGGCTCTTCATCCTGCTCAACATATTCCGGTGGCTCTGCAAATGCACGGACGGTACAGCAGCACATTAGCTTATGCTAATAAAAACACCCTGAAAACAATACTATATAGATATCCTGAAAGCAGGCTTAGCATGAGATGCTACGATGTTCGGCTTATGCCAAGATACAGAGGAAGGAGGCACATGCCTAAGCTTAGCAGCTACGATGGAGATCCCCTGGACTCGCTTTACTAACAAGGATTTCAAGAACGGAACCAAGGAACACTCTAAATTATGCCGAAATGGTAAAGAAATAAAGCTAGAACAAACTGTGCTATAATTTTTCAAACATAAAGAAATACCTTGAAACGTGCCAATGAAGAGGGCAACTCTGCTTAATACTTTATAGATTTGGCAGTTACAACAATCTTTGAAACAATCAGCTTTACAGTTTTTTTTTTTTTGTACTGTGTATAAAAAGATGGTGCAATAATCACAGGAACTACCTATTGTAGAAATGAATTGGAAACATATATATAGATCACAGTTTTCTTATTTGAAGCATTCAATATACTGCCTTATTTTACTTTAATGTCTCTGCAAAGGAAGACAGCTCTACATTATCAATGCCTAGTGTTAGAGATTAGAAATTGGGAATCCTACTATCGTAAAATCCCGTAAGGACGCTCACCCAAAATGAAGAGATAAATGGTGAAAATCATGGGGATGCCACAGCAAAACTTAATCAAAGATTAACGCAGCAGATTGAAGTTTCATGGTGCATGGTTCATAGCGGGAACCCGCTATGAACTCGCTTCTCGGACACACCGGTACCGCCGATCGCGCCGGTGATGCGAGATTCCCGTCGGACATCGCTTGACGTCCAATGGGAATCGGGGCGGGGGGGGGGGGGGGTGCGATGTTTTAGAATTTTTATGTTACAGATATTTAGCCAGAAAAACGGGATGGGCGATCTCTCGGGGGAGTGCGCCCTTACGGGGTTTTACGGTAGTATGATTGTTGCTAACCCCCATTCGGACAAATTTTCAAAATATTTTTCGTGTCATAACTTTATATGCTGAAGCTTTCTGCGAATACATTTCTAAAAATGAGACTCCCACTTTTCCATCTCTTTGTAAATTATTCTGGCTCCTGAAGTTATAATGTTATTGGATGGCAACAACGATCTGGTTAAGAAAAAGAGCTGTACGACTGCAAACGTCCCGGACCATGCCACTGCAGGTCGTTTGTGGTCCTTCCGTTTCAGCGTAGAAACCTCGGCATGTTGGCAGTCCTTTTCCTGCTCCTTTTTAACCTGAAAGAAGCTACTGCACACTGCATGTAAACTGGTCATGTGGCAACACACCCGTCTTGATAGTCACAGCTGCCATTGCGCCATTGCCGCTGGAACCATCCAACCCTGGAAGAGAAGATGGCAAGAGGCAGCAATTAATAAAAAGTTACGCACTGGAAATTGATGGTGCGATTAAAGGGGCACTCCGGCCATTCTTTGAGCTACCCCAACCAACCATATTTTTAAAATCACATGCCTTTACACTTTCCGGTATGCTATTTAGTATCGTGAAATTCAGGATAGCTATTGTGAAATCGGCAAGTGGAAATGATGCTGATACGAACATTCGAATATACCCGCGCTTTTCAATGCCCAGACGTCAGGGGAAGGCAGGCTTGCAGGTCGAGCGAGCAGTCTGAAAATGGGCTATGCCGAGCATTTGTTACGTGCTGCTGCGTGAGTGCACGAACAAGCTTCCAAAGCATTCCTTTGACACCATGCAACTGCTTGGAATCAGTTGGGAAAGCCCCGAGAGTGAACCCCTGCCTTCCGCTGACGTCACTTTTTCATTGTTGCCAGTAGAGGCTTTCACTTTGGAAAACATGGCGAGCACCAAATTGTAAATTCAAAAACTTGGCGGAAAAAACAAAATGTTTTGTCCCGTTATTTGGGTTACTATTTCAGGGATGTCTGTTGGTGTCTAGCATATTTTCAGGCAAATATGGGAGTATAAAGAAAACGCTGGAGAACCCCTTTAATACTATAGAAGAGCTTTGCCATCATTAAACAGATTATGAAACGATTTTGAAATTGAATTTCATCCACCACATGTCGTAAAAGGTGTGAAAAGAAAACCAAAATATAAAAAATAGAGAGCCAAAAACATTTTCCCCATAGACCTTTTAAAAGAAAAGCCGACTCTTTTACACCTTCTTTCCTTCGAAGACTCTGCGTTTTCACTGCAATCCATCCGCGGTGCCACGGCACGTCAGCCAAATCCACGTCGCCGATTGGATAAGAGCCAACCTCACCAGCACCGCGATCACAAACAATAAATAGTCGGCGAATGTTTCTTAAAGTTTTGTTAAAGAATATTCTGATCCACATTTTGTTGAATAATTAGCAATGTAACGGAAATTGCCGAATTCGATGACGCTAGGAGCTATGCGCCATCTATCGTGTGTGATAAACAAAGCAAGAGAAAGATAAGACAACGCCTGCACCAGTCGCGGTTCCTGCTCTGCTAAAAAGCATGGCGTCAATGGTGATCGTTGACGTGGTCGGTGTGGTGGAAGCTCATCGTTTCGCGCGGAGCGCTATCCTTGACTGAATTCTTGTCATGTGTAGCAATGATAACCCAGCACGTCCTAGAAGGGAAGATCCATCTACTCGTCCGGTGATATTGTGGCGGCACCCTCAAGACAGCAGGAACGCCTCGTGCCGCTTACTTTGTTTACTTCGACTACAGCGGTGCTTTCTTAGCATTTGTCTCCTCGAACATTGCCCGGATTTCTTTGCGAATTCCATGCGTGTGCTCAAGTTCAAGATATTATTCGTGTGTACCGTATTTAAAGGCGTGTAGAAGGATGCGAATTTTGACGCGTTTTCATCACCCAAGAAAAGTGATTAGTGTTAGTATTCCTTGAACGATTGCAATGTCTATGTCAGTGGTTCTCAAACGAGGGTCTGCAAAGCCTTCGGGGTCCGCGAAGGCATTCTAAGGGTCCGCAAAGCCCTCTCTCATCAGTCAGGCCCAGCATAAAAAGTTGTATTTTATTTTTAGATTGAGAAGAAACGTTTTAATTTTTGGGTGAGTTTTTTTGTGTGTATCTCAATGAGAAAAGTCTAATTCAAACTAGCCCTTAGTTACATCCATTTATTAAATCATTATGATAATGAACCTATATCTTTCCCTTCCCCTTGCCACAAACAGGGTCCTCCATCATCTCCGCCGATCCACAAGGGGTCTGCGAAAATCAATGGTTGAGAACCACTGGTCTACGTTATCACGAAATCATATTTCTACGTTGCTATATCTCTGCTAAGATTACACTGTCGAGATTTGTACTACAGTAAACTTTCGTTAGTTCGACCTCGGTTAATTCGACTTTTCGTTTGATTCGATCCTGTTCTAAAGTCCCGGTGAGCGCCCATACATTTCTATGCGAGGAAAAGTTTGATAGTTCGAACTCGTGACGACTCCGCATCGGATAATTCGTCCCGAGCGAATGCGCGCGGGCTCACATTGCACGGCACCACGGCAGAAAAACCACCAACGTACGGCGAAACACGGACCCCTTTGCTGCAAAGCCCAACGTGCGCAAATATGCGCCTGCTCCTCTACGCTGTTGAGATGGACCGTAGCGAATGACACGAGCCAGCGCAACCAATCTAGCGTGGAGTAGCGCGGAGAATATAGCACGTGGTGAGGCGCAGAGACAGCGCGCGCTCTCAAAGCGCTTTTCTGTAGCATCGTGTGCAGTCCATCGTGCGCGTCGAAAAACGCGGGTTCTTTTTTTCTTTTTTTGTGTTATTTTTCTCTGTCGTTGACGGTCTGGCTGCTCGGTGCCAAAGTCGGCTCGTCAAACTAACTTTGTTCGTGTTTTTCTTTTTTTTGTACACTACCGTAAAATCCCGAGAGATGCCCCCCCCGAAAGATAGCCCACCCCTATTTTTGGCTTGATTTGCTATATTTTTTTTAAACACCGAAAGATAGCCCATTCCTAGTAATCGTAGTGTTGGGATCAATGATGGCCTCAACTTAAATGCGGCTAGTTATCTATGGCGGAATATAAGAAAACGTCGCTGACTGGAAAGTACAGTAATCTTTGCTTCGTTGCCTCTCGTCACCATAACAAGCTTCGAAGGGACACATGACCTAAAAATTTCATTTTCTAAGCTTTTCTTGATTATACACCGAAAGTTAGCCCACTCCATATTTTCACCCGATTTGCTCTCGATTTTAGGTGGGCTATCTCTCGGGATTTTACGGTATGTTTTTAGGGCGTGATGTTTTGTTATGCTGCTCTCCGGAGCATACTTTTGGACACGCGTTTTAAGCGCAGACGGCAGCAGACCATCCGTGAGTACTTTGGACAATAAAAGGAAGTTTAATTTTAACCGTTTTTCTGTCCTTTTTTAATTCGATCATTCGGATAATTCAACCAAATTTCAAGGTCCCGTCGAGGTCGAATTAACGAAAGTTTACTGTATCAGTAAAGTCGTCTTTTAGAGTCATGATCGTCCAAGACGCCTACTGCATCTTTTTCTTTTCTTTCTTCCTCCACTCTGCCCTGCGAGCCTATCCTGACAAAATAAATACTAGCTAATAAAGCTTGAGCCCATAGAAACCTCTGTGCATTTTCTGCTACCCCAGTGAGTGACAGCGCATCCCCTTTTCAAGAGATACCGCGGAAACGGCTGACGGCGGCGGAGAAGTGGCTGTCGTGCACGCTGACGACCAGCTGTGCTTCGTACCGGCGTGTAGGACCAGTCCCGTGCTGTAGCTGTAGCGCAACATATCTAACTGAATTTCACTCAGCTGCAATGTGTCCATGGCTATCACGGTGATGAGAGGCGCCGATTCAGAAAATATGTCGGTGCCATTGGCGCCATCACGCAGTAAAACCCTGAAATAAAACCTACCGGCACACCGCCATCTCGCAGCTAACGCTCCCATTCTCCTACTGCCGAGAGAACTTCCGGTGACTGAGCACATCAAGACCGTCAGAATTACGCTGCGTCTTGTTTTGCAATAGTGTTGACGAGTGGGCTAGTTCGGTCATTCATATTAGCGGAAAACAAACAGCGCAGGAACAAGGACTGAGTAGAAGGCGGTAGACACACACAGCGCTGTGTATGTCTACCGCCTTCTACTCTGTCCTTGTTTCTGCGCTGTTTGTTTTCCGCTAAACTTGACTTTTGCAGTGAGTTGGAGAGAAAGGAAAACTCAATATTTCAATCAATTTTTCGTGTATACAGTTAATAAACCGAAATGAAAACGGATGCCTTTTCGAGCGTTCAGTGAGCATTGAAGGTTTAATGTAAAAGTAATTTAGCAAAAGTAAAAAGGTCATTTCATGATCCCTTTATGCTTTCCAGTTTTAGAGACTAATTATACACACCTACAGTAAATTTGATAACCATATGCCACAAATAATTACGTTGATATAAAATATTTTCTACACATTGTAATGCAGTAACAAAGTAAAGGAGTTCAATGTTTGAATGCATTTTTCTCAGTTCCACTTTTTGCTGCAAATTTCATATGAAGGCATCTTTTGTTCGAAGGTGAAAGTATTCTGATACCAGAATCAAGCTGTTTCTTAACTGATATTTACTGGGGAATTGGGCCATCTACTTTGTTTTGTTTTAAGTTGAAGTGCTCATTGAGAACTATGTTTTCAAACATTGACATAGGACAGATATGCATCTCATATGTTCGAGGTAATAGACTCGTCCTGAAATATTTACATCCGCAGTTATAAAAACTAGAGAGCCTGAAGTCCCACATCCCCCCTTTATATTTAAGCAGTTGAAATGGTGCTTAATAGGTTCATTGGCATATCATAGATTTCTTAACAAAAAGTGACACATCTTATGCAGGTAGGTAAAATCTTCCTAGAGAGCTGAAACTTTGTACAATACACCTACACCTCATGTTAGATCTCCCCTGCAAATTTCATTCCAATCACTTGAGTAGTTCAGAAGTTAAATCTCTAGCCAGTGTCCCCCTTAAACCACTTTCACGGCTCGATTTTAGAGTGCCAGGCACCGTGAAAGATCACATTCGCCTAAAAACAAGCTCACGAGCAAACCTGCCACGACAGCTTTCTGGAAGTCGCCGACGGTCACCAAAAGGATGAGAACGACGGGACGTCTGCAGCGAGCACTCGATGCCTTCCGAGGCATTATCAGAGGTGGGAATCCCGCACCGGAGGAGGGACGACCAAAACCCATCCCTGCCATTCCCAGCCCAACCCGTGACCATAGGAACGGAGGCTCTATGCCTCAAAAGCAATCGAGTTACAAGGTCATCTGCAGTCTTTGCTGCGACCCGAGTCGGCACGAAATGGAGTACACGAGCGATCCCCTTCACCGCAGTGTGCGTGAAAGCTAAATCTCACAACATATAATAAAAAACTAAAATGGCAAAATTAGCTGGCTACGTACCTGTCTTTGCAGGAAGCACCTGATCAACAACTTCCGTCGGATCTTGAGGCTCTGCACACAAAGATGGTTCCAACATTCAGAATGACACCTAGCCGTGAAATGACATAGAGACAACAGACCAATCTTGACGGCCACCGCTGCATTGCCACGTTGTTGGGCTTCTTTCGGAAACCGGCGGCTCTGCAAAGGACGAGGTGGAATTCAACCTGTTGCCGGGGATCGAATGTCAAAATTGCTAATCTAATGAAGTACAGACCTGGATTCGTGTAGAACGTAACCTTTGTCACGTCCATGGGATCTGGTGGTTCACCTGGCGGGAAAACAATATGGCGCGAGACATGACATTTTGACGACATGTTCCCATCACAGAAAGAAATGTTATCGGGAACATACCTTCCGTAAGAGCTGGCACTGGGTTCCCAGGTTCCCAAACTTCCTCGTAATATTCTGGCTCTGTGAGTGAACAAGAAAGCAACATCAATTTTAATAAAGGTAACACTTTGTAAGGCCCAGAGTAAAAAAAAAAAAAAAACAAGCAGCAATTTTAGGACAGACCTGATTTAACAGATACAAGATGGCTGCTAGGCTCTTCATCTTGCTCAACATATTCCGGTGGCTCTGCAAATGCACGAACGGAACAGCAGCACATTAGCTTATGCTAATAAAACATCCCTGAAAACAATACTATATAGATATCCTGAAAGCAGGCTTAGCATGAGATGCTACGATGTTCGGCTTCTGCCAAGATACGAAGGAAGGAGGCACATGCCTAAGCTTAGCAGCTACGATGGAGATCCCCTGGACTCGCTTTACTAACAAGGATTTCAAGAACGGAACCAAGGAACACTCTAAATTATGCCGAAATGTAAAGAAATAAAGCTAGAACAAACTGTGCTATAATTTTTCAAACATAAAGAAATACCTTGAAACGTGCCAATGAAGAGGGCAACTCTGCTTAATACTTTATAGATTTGGCAGTTACAACAATCTTTGAAACAATCAGCTTTACAGTTTTTTTTTTTCTGTACTGTGTATAAAAAGATAGTTGGTACAATAATCACACAAACTAGCTATTGTTGAGATGATGTGAAAACACATAGATCACGTTTTTCTTAATTATATAAAATGAAGCATTAAATAGACAGTCTCACTTTAATTTAAAATCTGTACAAAGGAAGGCAGTTCTACATTACTAATGTCTAGTGTTTTCAGAAGCAGATTAGAAATCAGGTATTGTACTAGTATAATTGTAGCTAACCCTGATTCGGCCAAATTTTAAAAATATTTTTCGTGCCATAATTTTATGTAATGTGGCTTTCTGCGAGTACATTTCTAAAAATGAGATTCGCAGTTTTCCATCTCTTCATAAATTATGCTGGCTCCTCAAGTTATAATGTTATTGAATAATAACAACATCTGGTTAAAAAAAAAAAGAAGCCGTTCGACTGCAAACATCTTGGACCATCCCACTGCACGTCGTCTGTGGTCCTTCAGTTTCACCGTAGAAACCTCGAATGTTGGCAGTCGTTTTCGTCTTCCATTTTAACCCGAAACAAGCTACTACACACTGCATGTAAACTGGTCATGTGGCAACACACCCGTCTTGATAGTCACAGCTGCCATTGCGCCATTGCCGCTGGAACCATCCAACCCTGGAAGAGAAGATGGCAAGAGGCTACAATTAAGAAAAAGATATTCACTAGAAATTGTGGTGCCATTAACGGGATACTGAACCGAAATCTGGATTCCACAAAACGCGGCGGCAAAACAGTGCAACAGGTTGCTACAAACACCAAAACATCTCTCATACAGCGATATCTCAAACGAATGACCATATTTTCTAAAAAAAAAAGGAGGCGCATTTGACAGATGTGTTGACGTCTTGTTTCTCCGAGAAGGAGAGGGAACGGCCTGGCGTCTTCTCCGCCTCGCTGCCTTGAGGGGCAAAACGAAGAAAGGAGGAAACGAGATATCTTCTCGTCATGCGCCTCGTCGGCCTCGTTCAACCTCGACCCTTTGTTTCTAAAAATACGGCCGTACATTCCAGATATCGCCTTACGAGTAGTGTTGTAGGGATTGTAACGTCACGCCTACAGCTCCTGCATTTTTTTTTTTAAATCCAAATTTTGGTTTATAATTTTTCTAAAGGGGTACTCAGGCCATTCTTTGAGCTACCCCAATTAACTATATTTTCGGAATCGCATGCCTATCACGAAATTTGGAATAGCTATTGTGAAATCGGCAAGTGAAAATGATGCTGCTACGAACATTCGAATATACCCGCGCTTTTCAATGCCCAGACGTCAGGGGAAGGCAAGCATGCAGGTCGAGCGGGCAGTCTGAAAATGGGCTATGCCGAGCATTTGTTACGTGCTGCTGCGTCGAGTGCACGAACAAGCTTCCAAAGCATTCCTATGACACCATGCAACTGCTTGGAATCAGTTGGTGACAAGGTCTTCAGCCCCGAGAGTGAACCCCTGCCTTCCGCTGACGTCACTTTTTCATTGTTGCCACTAGACTTTCACTTTGAAAAACACAGTGAAGACCAAACTGCAATATCAAAACATAGCAAAACAAACAAACAAAATAAAACATTTTGACCCAGTATTTGGGTTATTACAGTTTAAGCTCATTACAACAGACCTGGTTACAACAAACATTTGGATATAACATAACAATTTGTGAAGTTCGGTTGGTTTTCCTCTATGCACCACTGACTCAACTTCATATCTGCATACAATATACTCCTTTTACAACATACCAAAATATTGGTCTGTTATAATGAGCTTAGAGCGTATTTTGGGGGATGTATGTTGGTCTGTTTGGCAAATCGGGGACTATGAAGAAAACGCTGGAGTACCCCTCTAACAACACAGAAGAGTTTTCCCATCATTACTAATGAAAGAATCGCACTGACGGCAATGTGCTAATGTACTTTGACAAATGTCAGTCTCCCAGTGTCCAAGGCAAGGAGCCTGCTACAACCAATAACGTTCAACCCATCAGACTGCCGTCCACACGAGATGCGCATGCTAGTCCAGTGTTCGCCGGAACAGTTCCGTACTGCCGGGCGGCAAAGTTGTCCCGCACATCCCAGACAAAACAAGCGAGACCTAATCAATAAAGCAGAAAAATATATATAAAAAATGTCAACAAGCTGTCGGTGACATCAGTGTGCATCCAGCATGTCCCGCAGCCCACGAAAAAGTAAGTTTGTGGGCTCGGAGGGGGTATGCGGCCTCGCTCAACCCCACGCATCTGCGTACCCTACGTCGAAGTACTTGCCCACACCAAAAAATGAGTCTACGCCGAACAAAAAAAAAAAAAAAAAGGAAAGCCGTTTAAAACTCTTTGTAATGCTGAATTAGAGCGCAGCTCTTGACGAGGAGGATGGAAGGGTAGTGAGGGGAGGGTATAACCCTCCTCCCTCCGAGCAGCGGCGGCGTAACCGTGAGGTCATGTTACCCTCGTGACATCACCGGGGTCATGTGACCTCAGGGGGCTCACATGACCTCACGGGGGTCACGTGACCTCACAGTTACGCTGACGGCGATGCCGCTCAAGCCTGAAACGGGCGCCTAAGAGCTGCGCTTTAAAACACAAGGCGTGGTTTATAAAATCCTTTGCTCAGATTGCCCAGCCACCTACGTCGGCGAGACGAAGAACTTCGATGAAAGACTCCGCCAACGAAGAAACTACGCGTAAGTGTGACCACGAGCGCGGCACAGTCACCGAGCGCCGCGACGTCGAAGGTCACCGGATTTTTTTCGATGACATCGGTGTCGTCAACGCAGAGACTAACCCCGCGAGGACTTTTCGTAGAATCCCGGCACGGACAAACGGTGCAAGGAAACATAAATGGGCGACTCGGCGCTTTGCCGACAGTCCATCTCAACGGGCTTTGCCACGTCGCCCAAAGATTGAAAAATACTGCTCCTTGACGGCCGTCGCCATAGTCACACCCAAAGAAAAACCGAGTAGGCCTCCAAACGTGGGGTCTCGTTTCAAGATTTGGTCGGTTGTCGTCCTTTACTTATTTTGCCGGTTCTCTTTAAAAGTCTCCATACCTGAATTTCGTAAGTTTCAAAAAGCTTTAAACTGCAGGAACAATCATACGATTACGTACCTGCCCCAACGGGAAGCTCCTCAATGCAAACTTCCGTCGCGTTTTGTGGCTCAGCACACACAAGTGGTTCCAAAGGTTAGAATGGCACCTACCGTATTTACTCAAATCTAGTGCGCACCTTTTTCCAGGGTAATGAACCAAAAATCGCATGCGCGCTAGAATCGAGTGCGGCCCAAAACTGCGCTACCATATCGCCATCGACATTTCAAAATGGCCGCTCCATTACGCACTTAGAAGCTGAGAGGCTTAGAGCGTAGTTAGCTAGTGTTTCTTGTGTTCGTATCCGCATGGAAGTTCCCACTGCAAAGACACGCTGCATTCACCATGATGCTGGATTCAAAAGAAAAGTGATATTCTGCACGGAGAGCAATGAAAATCGGGCCGCATCACGTGCGTTTAGTGTTCCAGAAACTTGCGTCGCTGCACGACTTCGTTGGATGGGCGAAAGATGCGTGGTGCACGATCCCGTCTGCCATGGTTTTCAAGGTCTTCAAGAAGTGCGGAATTTCTAACACTATGGACGGCACCGAAAATGAAATGCTTTGGGCCGTTGACAGCGATAAGGAAATCGTCCGACAACGATGACGAGTGATGCATACCGCCCCACGAGCGCTGCACCGGACCGGCGTCGTGATGACGACCTTGCCGGCGAGAGACAGCGCCGTTCATTTCATCCCAAGATTGAAGCATTTGGAATAAACCTTCGTTGTTCCAAGTGAGAAAAAGTTCAATTTCTGTAGCCAACCTACAAAATGTGGTGCGCATAACAATCGAGGTCATCGCATTTTTTTTTTATTCGGGCCTCGAAAATTGGGTGCGCGTAACAATCGAGGGCGCGTTAGATTCTAGTACATACAGTAGCCAGGAAACGCCACAAAGATAACAGAGCAATCTTAACGGCCACTGCCACGCCACCGTGTCGTTGGGTCGCTTGAGAAACCTGCGGCTCTGCAGAAGAAGATCACTCTCTATGTATTGGCCGCAATGTGAACATTTAGAACTGCGCAACACGAGTTTGTTTGACCACAGGGCACAAGCGTAATGGCAATCTCTCCATAGACTGCAAAATAAAGCGAGAGTGAACATCAATTTTACGTCGAACTCGGCAAATCTAAGACAGAGACCTCCGAAATTATTTAGAAGGCTTATGTCAAAAAGCAGCGAGGTGTGCAAAGTGTTTTGAGTGGCACTTGCGCCACAGGAGTGTCAGAATGTCGCCGAAGTCAAGGAGAGGTCGAATAAAATCGCCTTACCACTCTTTGACTTCCAGCAATGCTGTGCCGTTCCTGAAGCGCAAGTGCCACTTAAAACACTTCGCAAAATTCGCTGCTTTTTGTAACAAGCCTGCCGAATCATTTGAAAGGTTTCTGTTTTATATTTGTTCACTCTGACGCAGAACTGATGTTCGCTTTCTCTCTGGTTTGCAGTCTATCGTGAAATCGCCATTGTGATCGTGCACATAGTCACAAAATCCCGCGTAGCGCTGCTCCAAACGTTCATAGAGCGACGCCCTTTGGTATAACGAAACACGAAGGTCCCTTCCTTCGATTGCTGCGCACGCATTACTGTGTTGCCCTCTTTTTTTCACGGTAGAAAATCAGTCTCGGAACTTTTTGATCCCACCTCGTATAAATTGCAGGATTCCCAAGTTTGGGAAATCTTAATAGTGGGCTCTTAAACGAAGTGGGTGCTTCTGTGGTATTTTATGGTAGGTACAAAAAGAAGCGTTATCGGCAACCTACCTTTCGTAAGAGCAGCAACTCGGCTGTTGTGTTCCCAATCTTCTAAGTAGTGTTCAGACTCTGCGAGCATAAAAGAAAGCGATATTCTTTTTAACAAAAATTATGTTTAGAAATTCACAACACTCAAAAAACGGGCATAAATTCAACGACAGACCCGACTTCACAGACGCAAAATGGCTGCCAGGCTCTTTGTCTTGTTCGACATAATCTGGTGGTTCTGCAAGTGGAGTGACGAGACACCGAAACTTTAGCTCGCACTCAAACGCAATAAAAACAATACTATGCTATGGTAAAAGGTGGCCTAGCTTCAGATGTCTGGCTTGAGCCACGGAGGGGCTTCTGTCGTCCCGCCTCCAATGCAAACGTCCTAGCTTCGACAACACTTTGGCATATTGTGCACTCCGAGCATGCGTGCACACACACGACAAAGCATGGCAGAGGCATGGAGCACGTGCTGAAGGATAGGCAAAAGGCCTGCCCTTCTCTCTATCTGTGACCATAACAAAAATGGAGCCCAAAGGGGCCGTTTTAGGTTATGCTGGAATGTAAGCAAGAAAAGCTAGAAAACTTGGAAGGGACATGCTCGTCGGTCACTCACATTTAGCATTTCCTCCTTTGATATTTTACTCCTTAGCCTCCGTTTAACATTCTCTTTAGAAAAAAGCCTCAAAGGAGGTGAAGCAAAAGACGGCCCAAACCCCTTGGGGAGGCTCCGCCCCTCACTGCAGTGCTACGGCACGACAGCAGTTGAGGCGTATATGTAATGGTGCACCTGAATACATTAGTTTCAAGTATGCAACTAGACGGAAACAAGGGGTATAAACCAAACTTTAAGTGGGACGATACAGCAATCGCACAAACTATTTTAACTACAGAAGACTAGCATTATTTGCCACACCAGGAAGCCACATGCTTTGTTCGAATTATCAGAAATTCATCTAAATATAATGCGAGATAAAATAATGATTTGACCATGAATGGCTACACATACAAAGAAGGTATCTTATGATCTTCTCTAAATGTATAACATAAGTTTATTTGTTCCTCAAAAATGTGGCTGATCGTGGACTGTTTCGGCAGCACATGACAACTCAAAAGAGAATCAAGTTTCTTCAATGGCCGAAAATAGTTGTCTAATGCAAACTATTAAGCCGGGAACACACGAGCGATAAAAAAGGCCACCAAGCGGCAGTTTTCATAGCAACTTGCGTGGACGCTGTGACTTGGACGTATGCCACGGTGCCACATCACAGTGTCTGCGCAAGTTGCCATGGAAATTTGCACCGGGTGCCCATTTTCATAGCTCATGGTAGCCTTGGTTACGCCCCGCTGAGTGCGCTTCTCCCCAAGCACCGGTGCACTGCGGAGAAGCAACACCCGAGGAAGCAAGCTCTGCGGGTGTTGCCTCTTTGCAGTGCACCGGTGCGAAGGAAGCACAGTCAACGGGCCCACGAGAACAAGAAGCATAAATTACAAGAAAATGCCATTTGACTTAAGCACCTTATGAATACATTAAAAACATAGTGGGACAACCAATCTTTTTAAAAATTTGTTTGAATTAATTAGGAGTATGAAATATCAAAGATTGAACTATCGCGAGCCTACTGTACGAGATGCCAACGTGGGACAAACTACGAGGCACGAGCATCCGTTGAAATATTTATCATTCGAGCATAAAAAGGTACCGACTTGTTTCCTTAAAACTCTGCAAAGAGGGATTGCAAGTACTAATGTTGAGTGTTTTTGGAAGCCCTATAAAAAATTCAGCTCTCAAAACGTTAAGCCATTGTGACACGTAATTTGTGTGAATCCTCATCCATTCTAGAACAGTGACTAGCGGTTTTTCACCCCAGTGTAAATGAATATAGATATTCTCAAACTATAATGTTGTCCAATTGTAAGAATTTGAGTCGAAAACTTGAGCATGCAAGTGCAGCAATCGAAGCCGTCGATGCACTGGGTCGCTTCTCGCACGACGAGTAACTTTTCAAAATTACCTATCGTCCTTGTTCCCCAGACCGATGAACAGAGGCCTAGATGAGGGCGCAACAGTCCTTCCTCTTTGGGTCGTGTTTGGTTTGTGCCGCCCGTTTGATCGTACGAACCTCAAATGTTGGCAGCCCTTTGCACACCACGCTTTCACCCAACGCAAGCTGCTACACAGTGTGAAAACTGCTCATGCAGCAACGAACCTGTCTTGATGGTGTTGGCTGAAACCGTACTCTCATCACTGGATCCACCCCAGCCTGCAAAAAGAGATGGCAAGAGGCTTTCTGAACACAAAGGGACCCACTGGAAATCAGGATGCTGTTAAGGGCCAGTTCTGAGCACAGAAGTGCTCCGCCACCAGTGTTGGGTAGAGTTCATCTAAAACATACTTTTTAACTGAAGTACAAAGTAAATTGGAGCTTATACGCACTTCAACAGTACGAGTAGCATAGCTACACCAGAGTGCAACATATTTGAAGTAAACTACCATAAATATAATGTACTTTCAAAGCAAACTTTTTCACACAATCTTTCGTGATGTCACTAGTATATTCCCAATGGCTTTTTAAATTGGTCCGCATTGCCATCAGTCATATTTCAGAAACAGCGGCAAATATTGAATAAAGTCAAGTGGCCACATACTAGCTGTTTTAGTCTCGCTGACAAACTATTTAACAGAATCAACTCATAAGGCAAGCTATGGTTGATCATCCTGATTTCAGTGGGTCCCTTTATGCAGCATGCACGTGACATCACCGAGAGAAATGAACAGACATCTCGAAAGACGACAGCGCATTTTCACGCAACAATGTGCCATTTTGTTGTTTTCAAAGTTTGGGAATGTGCTTCGAAGTCGGGAATTGTATTTACCTTGGAAAATACCAGAACCAAAAAATATACTTCAAATGAAGTACAAGTATATACTCAGAGAATTTACTTCAAGTAAAGTACAAGTCTGCTGAACCATCTTGAATAGTCCTAGAAACGGATACTGAATGGAAACTTAATACATACAGGAAACGTGAAGGAATAAGTCGAATAGGATCAGCTAAACCTGTAAACGATAACTGCATGCTGGTACTTTCAGCGCATGGCTACATTCTTTTCCTTCTAAATAGGGGGAGTTTGGGGAGCACTTCAAAAGTAGCCATCGAGGAGCTTTGCCACTTGGACTCGCTCTGCAGAAGTACCTGAGGGCGGTAGCATATCCCCGGAAGACTGCAGATCCAGCGAAGCCGGCTCGTTTGTGTGATGACCTACCAGCTCTACAATAGTAACCGCATGACTGCACGGTGTCCATTTGCAATCCATGGCCCCGTTGCATTCTCGCGCGTGCGCAGACATTTGCCAAATTTTTGCCAACTTTCATTCAAAAGTTTAGCATGTGCTGAACTTTACCGAATCTGAAGTTTGCCAGATTCGGTCCATCACTACTCAAAATATATCAAAATAAAGTTTAAAGGACATTAAAACCGAGGACTAATAACTTAGCGCTGCCTGAGGTTTGTTCTGTAGTGTGTATATGCATGTGAAGAAGCCAATTCGTTATGTCATCTATTGCATACTTCCCAGATAACACATTGTCAGACCCTTAGTCAATGGAAACCATGGGACTTGTATGCACGTGGAACTGAGCTTCCACTACTGCACCATCATGCATATACTTTTGTGCAATATAACATCATATTCGACAAACAGTGGCTGCAAGTTAACCGTTACAGTAAACCCACTACAGCATTTAGGACGATGAAGAGCATGGCTATTGCCACATGCGTAGTCAAAGATATGCTAAACTGACAAAGCTCTCATAAAAATTAAAAAATAAAGGTAATAGTACTACAACAAAAACTGATGACTCTCTCTTGCAGTTGCTGATCTACGTAGGTATCTTTCAAAAGATAGCTCAATTACTCTTGCTGAAGGCAAATTGTAAATGTTTCTAAAATTTAAAGGTTTTTTTTTTTTTAATTTTGCATTTGTATTATTTAGTGTTTTTAGAAAGCATTTTATTCTGGTTTAAACTGTTTCCTTGCTTCTTTCTACGAAATATTGGTGTTTGTGAAGTCCAACTTGAATCTGCTTCAGGATGAAGCAGAGAGATGAGCTCTGAAATTTGGTTTCCATACTGCTTTAAGTATGAAAACCCTGTCTGTCCCAACACTGTCTGCCACCCTTATCAATGAAAAGCAACTATCTTTGCAAAGCACACCCAAAGAATGTTCTTTTATTAATCAAAAGACTAGGCTTCTTAGATACCTCATGCAAGTCATGCACTTCTTCTCAAGTGTCTTTCAGGAATAATAAACTGACCTGCCACCATTATTAATGACAATGATCCCCTTGACACTAACGTGCTTATGGAGTTACGGGTATTTTCAGAAGCTTAAAGATAAGCGAATGAAGTCTTCTAGAGTACAAGGCACAGAACCTTCAAGAACCAGTAACGCCAAGCTCTGAAACTATCGGCCACATGGGCGAAAGACGTGAAAGTGAAAACTCGCCTGGTCCATCGTCCGGCAGTATGCTTTCGCTTTCTTGGACTGCAGAGCCACCCTGCACATCTGAGACAAAACATTCAAGACATGATAAATGCTGCATGAAAAAAAGAAAATATATATATATATAATCAAATAGTAAACAAGTTGCTGCTAGGACCAGCATGCATCTGGCCTGACAGATGACTAACAACACTGCAATTTCCAGAGTTCTTTTCAGAAGCCTCCACGTCAACCCCTTTGAAGTTACAGGAAAAAAAGAAAAGCTTTAAACGAGCAAAAAATGGTGTGGTAATGACAACAAGGAATGGCTATACAATTACAACCTTTCTCTCTCTCAAAGCAAAAAAAATAAAAATAGTTTGAAACAGTTTAATATTGCATTAATTTCACATTACGCACAAAGCAAAAAAAAAAAAAAAGAAAAAGATTGGGGTTTTTACGACAGTTTTTTGCCGAAAGATGTTTCCCGGTGGTTGGGATTATGTTTCCAAAGGAATAATCGAAAAAAGGGATCAATGCAAAATCTATTTGTTAAATATTTGGTGGAAGAACATACAGCGATTGCAAGCTCTTCAAGTGTAGAAAGCATCGAATGAAAATATTGAAGGCGAAAGTTGTCACCTTTCATACGGTTTCACTTTGAGCAGCTGCTTCTACGACATTCCGGCTTCTTCAGATTCAGAACCGGCAGTGGTACCTTACAGAGCTACTCCGTCGGACGTAAGCTCTCATTCTCGGAATTAAATTCTGAGAAGCGTCAAGTTTCAATCGGAAAGGCCGGCACATTCGATTGCCACTACTGCCAGAGCCGCCGACGAGCGAAGTCACCATCTCGCGCGTATCCCATGCGCGGAGCTTCTAATTACTTTAGGAACGAATCAAATATGATTAGAGAGTCAAACAAATCAAATAAAATTGCCAGTCAAAAAACAAACAAAAAAATACATACTGAATGCAATTATAAAACTCTGTCTCTGAGTGACCGCAAACTTGCTCGCTTTCCTTCAGAGACGCCTTGCATGTGGAGCAAAGTTGGAAGGAGTCTAGGCAATCAGTTGTGCAGATTCGTCTGGCCAGCACTTTCCAATCGTTTTGCGCAAAAACAAAATCACTCTCGAACCCCGGTCCACGGAGACATTGAACGCACTTCCCGGCAGAACAGTTTTTAAAGCGCTTCGGGCGCACGCTGGCAGCGCCATGCTCCGAGCGACATGGAACTGCCCCGAAGTCTATGTGTCTTGCTGCGGCTTGCAACGTGATAAAGCGTGGGCATGCGTTCTGTAGATTTGTCCTCAGCTTTAGTGGACTGCAAAGCACTGGCCAGATGTTTACGCTTCATGTCCCCGCCTTTTTGGTTGTACATGAAAGAGTGTGTTGCAGACGACGCGAAATCCTCACCGCACAAATGGCGTCGCTCTGCCTTCAAAACGCTAAGGCAGGAACCAAGGGACACACGGACGGAGGACAAACTTCTGAGGTTTAGTTGAGTCGGAACACGAGGTACTCCCACAACGTCAATCTGCCGTTTTCGCTTGTCGGATGTCAGCGTGATCAGACTTGTGCACCGAGAAACGGAGAGAGGAGCGGGTGAGAGCGCACGAAGACGTCAGAACGCAGAGCTCCGCTTTTAATGGTTAGTGGGTATACCCGAAGCTAGCTGCTTTTGTCTCCACTGCCCTCGTCGAATGCGAGAGAGAAAAGCTGGACGCTGGCATTCTGACGCGTTCAACGAGCGCAGTGGAGACAAAGGCAAGCTAGCTTTAGATCTACCCACTAATCGTTCCAACCAGAGCTTGGCATTCCGACGTCCCCACCTGCTCTCGTCTCCTCCTCTGCCCCAGTTTCTCTGCGCGCAAGTTTCCGTGCACTACACGTGAGGATGTCACGTGAATCCTTAAACGACTAGACTTCAGCAAGACAAGTCGGAACGGGAAATTTTTCTCGTGAGAACCTCGGACCAGGAAGCAGCCAGTGAGAGAAGAGAGTCCATACCATTGGCATTCTTCTCCTCTTCCCTGCTAGTCCTCCTTGGGGCTATCTGGAACTCATCCGGGCCAAAGTGTCCCTGAAAAAAATGAAATAAACTTTCAGCCTTTTTACTCTGGTGAAAATGGAAGAACAGCAAAGTTGTACTCTGTCGCACGTGACGCTGAATGGGTTCTCCATGAACTCCCTCCAGAACCTCGCCGTCGCACCCGGGGACTGTCGTCGCCGGGCCTCACGCTTGCGCTCGGCTTCCCTGGCACGATCCTCGTCCGTGGCATTGGCCCGCCGGCGCCGTTTACACTCCCGGTTCTGTTCTCGGCGGCGTTCCAGGCGAGCGATCTTCTCTTCTCTCGCGAGAGATGCGGAACCACTCAACGCAGTAGAACTCAAGGCGATAGCGGCTCTGCGGCGTTTGTTGCGCAGCCATTCGCGCTGCTGCGCACGTCGCCGCTCCTTGCGCTCCTCCTCTTCTTGCTCCGAACGAAGGCGACGCGGCCGACCCATCGCGAGTTCGAAGGGCAACTGATAAGAGCCCTAGCGCGATTTCGACATCATGGGACACAGGACACACACGATTGGTAGGTTAGACGATGACGTTTCATTCTAGTAGGGCCGCGCAAATCACGGGTGTGCTCAATGACACAAACGCAGGTGGCCGCTGACGCCGGGGAAGAAAGTGAAGCTGCGCGACAGTACAATGAACCGACAAGCCTCCGCAGCCAACAGCGTTGGGGGAGAGACGGCACGGAATGCAATGGGCAACTCTCCTCGTGGTACACAAGTGAGGGTGACGGAGAACTGATTCGAGTTTTGTGTTGACACGCCGCTTGTCCGCGGACACGATGGTGGGGGAGGGGAACTGACCCTTCACAGCTTCGCTGTAAAATATTGCAAACGACCATGCAAAGTGGATTGCGATCAACAGTCAACGCGGCAGCTGCTGCGTGGTCGCAAGATGTGCTTTAGATTAAATACCCTTCGACGACGTGCTTTAGGGTAATTGCTTTAAGAGCTCCGTTCCTAGTAGTTTAGTTCTAGACGTGCTTTCGCGCGGTGCTTTTACAAAATGTGCTCTCTGGCGAGAAAATGACACAGAGACGCGCTTCTAATGTGGTGGTCGCCGCAGCAGAGGGAATGACAACGTCTGGATCCTGCCGCCTCCACGTCCTCCCGCAGATCCTTGTCTATGGCCCGTTGTTGATGCTTTTTGTTTCCTTTTCCTTGCAAACGCGGGTGTCTTGACGCCTTCTGCGCTTACACACTGCCTCTCGTGCGTGATATTCGGGGTCCTGCGCCTTTTGTTGTTGTCGTGCCGCTGCAACTCTCAGTAGACTTTGCTTGGCATGACGCACTTGCCCTTCCCGCTCCACAAATGGAGTGAATCTTGAGTGGTCTGGCCGTGTCTGGGGAAGGACCGATCTATCGTTGCCCAGGGCTGCGCTTTTCTTTGCAGGCGCGTCGGAGAACCTTCCAGAACACCGAAGAGGTAGCAACTGCCGTTTCAGGGCTGCTTCTCTGTGGGGGGTGGCGAGGGAGGAAGGGAGAGAGAGGGAAGCAAGAGTTTTAACGTGTCTCGCCATAAAGGACTCCGCTGTGCGAGAGGTGACAGAAATAGGGAGAAGATCCCAACGTGGGAACGAGTTATTACCCTACGTACGTCACTCCCGAAAAACGTGAGACTGCAACGTAAGGGCCGAAGAGCGAAGTATGCGAAGAGACACGAGCAAGAAGTCAAAACGATTGCGAGAGAGTGCAAACTCCGTCGTCCGTTACATTGTCTACGAAAAGAACATCCACAGTTGCATGGCGCGTCGTAAACGAAGGATCTAAAGCAATGCGCATCAAATGCTGCAGACCAACAGAAGTGAGGACGATTCGTGGAGCATTATAAAAGCACTGACACGTAAAAATCTTTTTTTTTTCCTCCACTCCACTGCAGGGCTGAGGGGGCTAGCCTCCTTCGCGGAGTGCCGCAACTAAGCTAAACGGTGGTCCTTCCCTGGCGTGACGTCACGAGCAAGGCAGCGCTATTCCCACGAAGGGAAAATTTGGGGGATTTGCGTCCCAAAGCAACGACGGTCATCTGGCACGCCCCGAAGGAGGGCCGTGGGTTGAATTTGGACCACCCGGGGATCTTTTACGTGCAACCGAAATCTCGGCAATAAGCATCAGTCCGACTGCTGATCCCATGCCTACGAAGAAGCGTGTACGCACCTCGCGAGTGTAGCCCATGTCGACAGTCGGGACGGAGTTCTCGGTGCGCACTCCATTCGTGAAATCGCCGCCAGCACACTCGGGAGTACGGCGATGGGCGAAAGTCCTCCAATTACCGACGCGACCCACTGACGACGGAGTTCCTTGTCATGTGGAAAGCGATGAAGCTTCAAAACATTGCACACGCAATCGCCTTGCAGGCTTCTGTGCGCGCTGCAGAGCTCGTTCCATGCTGTTTGACGCTTCCGGTAGTTGTTCGTGAACCCTGCAATGGTATCCCGATGACATCCAATCTACAGAAGGAGAAACGAACCTGCGGACACGACGCTGCGGACAAGCACGCGAACGAACCATCCCTGCCATCCCTATTGCACTCCGAGGTTCGGAGTGCGGTGTGGATGGATAGTGGTTGATTCTAGTGATGGGACGAATCTTTATCCGAATCGAGATTCGGAGCCGAATCTGGAGATTCGGAAAGATTCGGAAGAGTAGCCGAATCTCAAGAGATTCGGAAAAGTTCGGAAAGATTCGGAGCGTTGCCATGGTTGCCAGATCACGTTGATGAGTGTTTCAACTTTTCGTGACATTAAATTCACTAAATTCTACAAAGTGCACAAAATATTGTTGTAATATAATATCATAGTAATAAATAAAATGTTCCGCTTTGTTTATAATATTTCGGATGTTTGCCGAGAACGGTAACCAGACATCGCGGGAAAATTGGTTTCGGTTCCGGATTACGACCAAAATAGGCATGCTTGGTTCACGAGGAAATACAAGCGCATGTTTTCATCGCCCGGGCGGCCCGGCCAGTTCGGCGACAGTCGGTTGTGGGGCAGGCGGGTTGAAGAGACTTTCTTGGGCACCAGGGACCTCCGGCGTTGTCGGCGGGGTCATGGCAGTGACCACCGCGGCTGCCCTTGCGGCGAAACGCAAGCGCGATAAGTTCCTCGTGGATCTCGTCAGGCTTGGCGTGGCCGCCCCAGCCCGGCGGGATTCGGCGGACGTGCAGCCGGTGCAGCGGCGGGTCGACGGAGCGAGGTGATGTTTACGTGTTTACGCGAAGATCACGTTCTCGTACTCCGGGGTTCCCGGAGACCGGAGACGTCGACCGTGCTCGTCCGAGGTTCGCAGCAGTCCCCCCCGCAAGAGATCGATGCCGTACGCGCTGTTCGGCAGAAACACATTTACGGTCATATAGTAGCACCAGTAGCACACCCCACTGAAGTGAGTATGTTCGATTCGATTATCTTCAACGTGTGTCCACTGCGGTATTGTTATCGGAACACGGGAAACAATCTAAAACTCCTTGCGCCGTACTATTAGTCTCCTGTACTGCATTTGTACCTTTCTAGTTAATGATATCTGAATTAGTTAGTGTTTGTTTCTGAACAATAAAGTTGCGTTGGACACCCCTGTGTTGTTTCTTTTTCATCAAATAAAGTTCACCTGTAAAAAAACTTGCTGCCGAGAACGGAGAAACGACAGTGCGACGTTTTTCTTCGCCGGTGCCGGTACGCGGTCGAAGTTTGGACGAGCAACACTTCTCATCGCTCTTACAGCGTCCAGAAATACGCAGCTCTAGAGAAGGAGACGAATCATTTCCTTGCCTGAATATATTTATTGCGCGTTGCGACACATTATGTATAATACACAGCATTTCGCTACATTTTATTTTACCGATCACCGCGCAGAAACCGAGACCGTGCATTGGTTAGGCCTACGCCAACCACACCGATCAGCTCAACTGGACCTGGGCGCGTGCCAGGGTTTAGAATGACAGTACAGTACATACCATACGTTGAAGTAAACAAGGCGAAATCTGGTTATATGCAGTAACAGTACCTAGAAAAAACACAACTGACCGCATTCGCGAGGTTTACGACAAGGTTCACGCTGCCGTCTGCAACCAGCGACGAACCTGACGAATCTCCGAATCTGCCGAATATTCGTCCCGGGAAGTTCGGAAATTTCCGAATCTGTCCGAATCCGAATCTCCGCTGATTCGTCCCATCACTGAATTGATTCTATGTGATGGGACCATGGGACCATGGGACGTCGAGATTCGGAAGCACTGATCTCTATTTTAGTAGGCTGGATCGCGGATCGGGAGCCCGTCGGTGTCGCCACCGGCGGCCATTGCTTGACACCAGGCAATACATGCAAGTCTATGGGAGAAACGCAAAAAAGTAAGAATATTGAAGCATGTACGCTGTGCTCGGAGGCGAGTATTTTATGGTGTGCTGCGATCTTTATGTCGGGTGTTTGGAGATCGAATCGGTATTTGTCAAACGTTCGAACGCCGATTAAAAAAATCAAACGTACCGGAGCACCTACGGCTGAGCTGGCGAGCTTGCTCTCGTAGTGGAGTAAACAAAGGAACTTACCGTCAATGAGACTGTCCTCAGGGAAGCCCATAAGTTGATGAATGACAAAGAAGTTCCATTTCGACAGCGGCTTTCCGGGAGTGAGCGAATTCCGCGTAGCAAAGCCTTCGAGCTTGTCGTCTGCTAAACCCAACTCAACAAAACCTCCACCGACTCCGCGGTAACTCTAGGTAACTCTCGCTTCATTGAGCTGCATTACAGCGGAGTCACTCTCGACCACAAAATATTTATTTATAAGAACTGCGAGGGCTGTCAGTTTTAATGTTTGTACGCAAGCTATTTGACGGGCTTATCGAAAAGCATCCAAAAAGTTTCAGTGCCGACAACAGCTTAGAAACGGGGAAACGGCACTTTTCTCGTTCTTCCCATAGACTCCCATGCATTGGCTGGTGTCAATCCATAGAGTTATTACAATAAACGCTAGAGGCTCAGCTGGCGCTAGTGTGCTGTTGCATTTTGAAGCAGACAGCAAGCAGTCTTAATTTGACTTCCGGTAATGTATTCCTACGGGAAAAAGCGAGTGCATTTTCTCTCTGCGCTCGATTATAAGAGCAAATATCACGAATAACTCGTACGTACTAGGCACATTGGAACATTTCTCAGTCACGCAGACGAAATAAATGGTCAGTTACGGCGTTTTTCTTTCAAATTCATCGCATTAAAAACGGTGCTAAAACGGCTTCGTACGTGTATTTTTGTGCACTGCCGGACACTGTTAGCGCGAACACGGCGTCGACGCTTTCCAACATGGGGGATATACGTGCCAAACGAACGAAGGACATGTAGAAAACCGAGAGAGACGGCAAGAACTACGCAGTAACACTGGATAAGTAACTCCTTGTGCTTGCAGACGATCAAAATAAATTGAAAGTCACGTAATATAGTCAGATTTGCAATAAATAAGTACTGTGAAGATGCTTGTTCTGGGTTCAAATGGTTCAAAGCATCACCCGCACGCTCCAAATCTTTGCAAATAAGGGGAGCCAGAGAGCAGGTGCCCGATAAAAACTGCCCGACATGGGAAATAATAAAAAGACCTACCTTTCGTAGATCGCGTGCTTTATTTTTGCGTTCGAATGTTTCTTTAACCGATCGTAAAGATGCGCACGACGGAGTCATTTTCATCCAATGACAGGACGGGCATATTAGCAATATATAAGCACCACCGAAATGCTAGCAAACCTTGAACACACTCTACATTCCTTTCGATCGCTTGTTTGCTTAGAATCGTCGCTCGTTTTCACATACCTTCCTTGAAACAGGGGTTTGGGGCTGAAATAGAGCGAAGTTTAACATCGTTCAGTGATAAAGAAAAATGCTGTAACTAAAGCAATTACACTTTCACAATACCAATAAAGGTACATACTATCCGGTACAACCGAAATGACAAAAGTTATTCGTGTTATTTTCCGGCGAAGAGACAAAATTCACGCGCGTTTTCCCATAGGAATACACAGGGAGGCTGGAAATGTAGACTGCATGCTGTCTGCTTCAATTTGCAACCGGAAGTCCCGTAGACACTAGCGCCAGCTGAGCCTCTAGCGTTTATTGTAATAACTCTATGTGTCAATCAATGGCCGCCGGTGGCGACACTCGGCCCCAGCTGCCGAGGCCGCGGTCCGCGATCCAGCCTACTACAATAGAGATCAGTGTTCGGAAGAGTAGCCGAATCGGCCGAATCTCAAGCGATTCGGAGCGTTGCCATGGTTGCCAGATGACGTGGATGAGTGTTTCAACTTTTCGTGATATTAAATTCACTAACTTCGACAAAGTGCACGAAATAATGTTGCAATAAAATATAATAGTATTAAATAAAATGTTCCGCTTTGTTTATATTATTTTGGATGTTGGTCGAGACGGTACTGCGGGAAAACTGGTTTCGGTTCCGGATTACGACCAAGTTTGCATGCTTGGTGCACGTGGAAATACAAGCGCATAGGGAAAAGTCGGTGCCGTGTAGCGTAGGCGTGGTGTATGAGATTCCTTTGGCGTGTGGTTTTAAGTATGTGGGCCAAACCTCTCGGTGTTTGAACGAACGTTTAACAGAGCACAAAAGAGAATGTAAAAAATAATGCAGCAAATTCGGAGTTGGCTAAGCATCTGGAGGAGTGTAGAAACTGCACAACGGATTGGTCTGGAACGGATGTAGTTGTTAAGGAGAGCAACGATGTTAAAAGGGTGGTAAGAGAAACAATTAGGATTAGATCGTTGGGAAATTGCATTAGTCAACCTTCCATGCAAATAGGGAACCGCTGCAGGCAATTTTTACATTTTTAAGTGTTTTTTTTTTTTGTCTGGTGTGTATTGTTTGTTGGGGTTATTTTGGAGGTGACCTGTTTTGAGTGGGATGTGGGTGTGGGCTGTTGTCCTGTGTACTGTGAGGACACAAAGGCGTTGATTGAAGTCTTTGTGTGCCATGTCTTCTGCTAGAACATTTCACTTGGAAACGTTGGAAGTGTCCGTCTGGTGTGTATTGTTTGTGGGGGTTATTTTGGAGGTGACCTGTTTTGAGTGGGATGTGGGTGTGGGCTGTTGTCCTGTGTATTGTGAGGACACAAAAGGCGTTGATTGAAGTCTTTGTGTGCCATACCTTCTGCTAGAACATTTCACTTGGAAACGTTGGAAGTGTCCGCTTCTTTTGTGATAGAGTGGAACTTGTAAAGTCTCGGTGCAGAGGACAAGTCGTTTGTGATTGGTTGGTGACAACGAGAACGGACTATATAAGAGGAGGTTGTTGAAATAAACTTGTAGCTGAGTTTGAGACCTGTCTGTTTTTCTGTTACTTTTGCTCTTCTAAAAAAACCCCCAGTCTCAGGGTAAACGACGAAATGGTTGGCATATTTTCATCGCCGCAAGAGATCGATGCCGTACGGGCCGTTCGGTACAATTAAGCTCAAATAATTTGCACTCCCATGATATACTTTTCTATGCCAAATGTGTTATACTTATTATTAGGTGTGTCAAAGTTGAAAACATGAAAATCGACTGTAGCAGAACTCAATGCATCAAATGGAAATAAGAAACAGAAAAACTTTTTCGGCTTAATGTTCCCTCTCAACACTTCCTTTTATCAACATGGTCCTACACAATTTTTTAACATTAGTATGTTCTTTTTCGACCGTTAAAAGTTGCAGGCTTTTTGCCCTGTGCAACTGTCTTCCCTTTAAAAAAAAAAAAAATTGCGGCAACTTTTTTGCATTGACACAGCGATCTGAAAATAATTACAGTGTCTTATATTGAAACTTTTGGCGAGAATTTTTCTTCTAATATTTTGCCACCAAGGGGAGAAACACAAAGCAGCATGCGCGTCGGTTTTACTGCAAGAAGGACGGTCGCTCCCGCAATGTTTCGATAGAAAATGGCGTACCATTGCGATCAAGGAGGTTGGAAGGCACGTTGCAATATTGGTGAAGCCGAGTCATAAAATAAAAAGTTTAAACGATGTTGTGGCCAACGTGACCGTAGATCTCTCTGGCAATTTGTGCACGTAACATGTCACGTGTGAGATGGATGGTTAATTGTAGGATTCCTTGCAGGCTTGCGCGCGCTCCGCCCGGTAGCTTTTATCAGATTGAAGGCTAGACGAAGGCTGGCTACGGTCACGTGATGTGGTCACGTTGGCCTGATAAGTGAGAAGAGTAAGGAGGAAAATGAGAGAAAAACGAGGCGTCAAGCGAGCATGGCTTGTGGAGGCTACGCGGCTGGCGTCATGCCCTCTCCTACCCTTCTATCCTCTAGGCAGCACCATGAGTTGCGCAGTGAATTTTACGAGAATATGAAATGCGGGACATTTTGAAGATTTGGAAATTTCTTGCGGGACGTGGGACCCGATGCCCTCAATGCGGGACAGTCCCGCGACTGTCGCGGGACGGGCGGTCACAACTTGGGTGGTCACCCTAGTTTGCAGCCCTTTTCACTTCCCTTGCCCTCCTTCTGTAAAACGGTCCGCCGCGCGACGCTCAGTCTTTCTTCGTGTGTTTGGGTGTCGGCGTCTTCTCCGCAATAAATTAGATTCTAGTTGAGTTCGACCGAAATCGGTTTTTAAGCCTCTTGCGATCTCTTAGGACCAGCTCGGCTGCAGCGGAGCTGGTCCTAAGGCCCGCTTCAGACGGAGCAATTTCGCCCAGCAACTTGACGGAGCAACACAAGCAACACGGGCCTCCCGCGTTCACACGCAGCAACCGAATTGCTAGGACTTGCCATCATCATCATGAAATTGTATTTTTCCTGCACTCTTTAGACACATAATTACGCTCTATAAACGTGTTTTTATCCGTTTAAATGACGTTTAGAATACTAATGCATCTTTCTGAAACGGTTTATTTGAAAAAACGATCAATTTCAAACCAGAACCGAGTCTTTAGCTGTCGTCATCACCACCACAGGGGTGTCACGTGAAAATATCGCGTCCCTGATTGGCTGGAGCCGCTTCAAACGTCTTCGAATTGCTCCGAGTTGCTCGCTTGTTTCGAGCCGGACCCGATCTCAGCAATTCGTGTCGATCTAGGGAAAGCTAGGGAACAACCCGCCAGCAACACCAAAATTGCTGAGAAAGTTGCTCCGTCTGAAGCGGGCCTAAGAGATTGCAAGAGGCTTAAAAACCGGTTTGGTCTCTCTCGGTTGCAAGAGTGTGAACGGACCTTAATCCGAACTCCGAGTGCGGATTGCGTGCGGAGGCGCGGACGCTGTAGCGGAGGCACGAAGACGTTAATACGAAGTGTATGAAATGTGTTGGATTTTCTCGCTCCGCGTGTGGCGTGATTTTAGAGAGTTTTCGTAGATCGTTCTCGCCGTCCCGCAAAGCTCTCCGCAACCCGCTACGATACCCGGAACTCTGCAGCCGAGGCCATCGGCGCGCAGGCGCAGAGGCTACCTAGTGTTAGGTTTGGCAGCTGGCTATGTGCGGCTATTTTTGGGCTATGTCCAATTTTTGCTACATATCCGCGAAATTGTTTCCTTTCCCTCTGTATACTGTCGGCTGTCTCAAGAAACCCTGGAAAGCATCCTTCATGCAAAGATTTTAAGCCTTCCGACAAATGTTTTGCCCGGTTCAACTCTAGAGGTACTGTACCAAGCAAGTACGAGTGGGACAAATGCTTCCTAATAATATTGTTCATAGCATGAGACGGTCCAAATGTGTCCATATAAGCTTTTTGTTTTATTATTTGAAATATAAAACTGTTTTCTGGATACTGTAATAATTTGATTTTGCATACTATCTCTCACCTACCGTAAACATATACAGAAGCAGAGCTTTCGCCTTCTGCATGCAAACACAAATCGAAATTTTGGCTACTTTTCGGCAATGCAAATATTTGGCTTTTGGCTACTTTTGGGCTACACTGACTAGCCATTTGGCAACCCTGGCAGTAGCGGCTTCTTTGTTGCGGGGGACTTAGCGGACAGGGAAACACGCTCACGAAAACTCCCTTTTGTCGCGGGAAACTTTCGACGCAGTGGTTTAGAAGTTGTCAACTTTGTGTTGGGACACTGGCGTGTCGGCCGCCTCGACGAGTATATGGAAATATTAGTGGTTCTGGTTTTGGCATTAGAATAATTTCAAACATATGTTTTTGTTTTTATTAAAAAATTAATTAGTATTGGATGGCCATGGGCATACACCGCTGGCAAAGCACCCAGGGACCTCTTTGTGTTTCCCGGTGTGTCGTATGCACTGATATCAATGACAATTGAAGCCACCAGACGGCCATCTTGCTCGTAGACGATTTGTAGTTTTGCTACCGTTACAGAGGCTGGTGGCAGCGTGGTGAAGACATGTTTTTTACTCATTCGTCGTCACTTGTTGAAGATTTTTAAGATCCCGTGTAAGGGTTGAGACTTGCCGTTGAGAACACATGAATTTTTTTACAAAAGCGCAGTGCAGCAGGAAAAAGCCACAACTCGTTGAAAGCAAGTTTCGCCGGTCTCGTGGCGTGATCAAAGCTTCCTTGGTACGCCAAAGTACTGCGTCTCTGTAAGATTTTGTACTACTAATTTGACTGCCATAAGTGTTTAGTAAACAAAACAAAAAAGGCGCTGCTGATGCCGCCCCTTCTCCTCCCTTCCCCCCTCTTCCGTCGCCACTGGACACTGAATCAAGCTCGTTTCTGGACTGTGAGTGATGCAAGTTACAAATACAGTAGTCAGAGTAAAAGTAAAACGCTGCCCCAGAGGTACATACAGCTTCACGCACATTGCACTCGCAAAACACATCCACACGGCGTCGAATCTTGAACAGTATCCAAACGTGCGAAGGCACAGAGACGCAGCACTTCGGCGTGCCAAGGAAGCTTTGATCACGCCACGAGTCCGGCAAAACTTGCTTTCGACAAGATGAGTCTTTTTTCTGCGGCACTGAGCTTTCGTAAAATTTTCCACCTGTTCACAATGGCAAGTCTTAACGGTTACACGGGGTCTTAGAAAGCTTCTTCGGCGAATGACGACGAACGAGTAGAAAATGTGTCTATAGCACGCTGCCGCCAGCCTCTGCAACGTTAGCGAAACTGCAAATTGACTACGAGCAAGATGGTTGTCCTGCGGCTTCACTCGCGCCTCACCAAACAAGCGGGGAAGCGCGATCCAGAAATAGTCACAGAGATCAGTGGTTGCATGTGCCAAGACTCCAGGAAAAAACTGTTTCAGAATTGTGGCTCAATTTCAATCACATGCGCGCTCGCAAAGTCGATTGGATGGTCGTGAACATTACAGTGTTCCGCGACGGAGCTGCGCTCGAACTTGCATACGTCGTTCTTATGCTGTGTGATGAGCTGAGAAATGTTTTTCGTCTTGCCGATGTAAGTAGCGGGGCACTTCACACTTCGGATCTTGTAGACCACCCCCTGTGCTCTTGTTTTTGGCAGGCCATCTTTGGGTCGCGGCATGAACCGTCCTAGTGTGGAAACAGGCTTGTGGGACACTTGGATGCCTTCTTTCCTTGGAACATGTACCAGCGCTTCGCTGGTCCCGCTTACATAGGGCACGCTGATGCGCGCGATGGGGCGAGGCTGTGTGTGTTGTGATGGTTTTTGTTTTGGCACATGCGACCATTACGACGGGCGATGCACTCAACAAAGCTGTTGCTGTAGCCGTTGTTCTTCAGGTCAGCAATGATGGTCTGCTTTTATTTTCTTCGGCTGGTCTCTGATGAGCAGATAGTCATTGCTCTGGATAGAAGTGTGGAGACTACCGATTCCTTGCGACTCTTTGGAAGGTTCGAGTCAAACTGAAGGTAGCGCCCGGTGTGCATTGGTTTCCTATTTAACGCAAACTTCAGTTCTTCCCCTTGCTTTTTCACCAATGCCCTTCTTCCCCCTGCTTTTCCACCAACCAGACAGATTTCTGTTGAAAATGTTCTCATTAGAGCAGGTGTAGGATTTTCAACATGCACTGTCTTGTGCTTAGATGATCGGGGCAGTGGCGTAAGAATGGGGAGGGGTGCAGGAAAATCTATCATTTCCAGTAAACAATATCATAACCATGGGCGTACCAACCGGGGGGCAAAGAGGATGCTTGCCCCCCAGTCCTCAGAGTTGGGGGGGGGGAGCAAGGCATGTGTTTTGCCCCCCTGAAACAGCCGCCACTGGGCAGGGCAAACACTGGCCGGTGGCACCCAAGGGATACCAAGGGCACCGCCCACCGGCCCTGGGGGTCTGGTTTGCTGTCCCCACCCAAAAACAAGTTGCTACGCCACTGATTATAACCACCCCGATCTTCTGAACACTTTCGCCTCAAGAACCGTAGTAAAAGAAGCCCTGCTCCTCGCGAAGCCTCACATATTCCCCCTCCTTACGTGGATCATATGTAGGTGAATTTCAGGTCAGAAGTTATCTGATCAAGACGCACACGTTCCAAACGCACAAAGCATCGCTTTTGCGTTTGGAACGGACACACTGGAGCAACCCTGATCCTTGGGTTGCTGCAGTGTGTGCGTTCGATTCGGTGCTTTAACCCACGTTGCCAAAGCTTTTCGATGATGAGCGCAACGGCTCGAAAAAGAAATTACGATCGGTCACGGGCGAGTGGCGAACCGAGCAACAGCGGATCCGCATCGCCTGAAAAATCGCTCCATATCACATGAGCGAATGACATTTTAGCGAACAGCGACATTTGAGCGAATCGACGTTTTAGCGAATAACAGAGGCGCGCGTTAACCCATCCGCCGCGCTGCGCTTACGCCGTTTCGCGGCGACAGTCTGTGGCGGCTCATTACAAAAATGGGAACCCACTTGGCCGAGAGCCGTTTATTGAGAGAGTTTGGCCATACATTGGCTTGGATAGGCGAGCACCTAGGGCCAACCACAGGCACGAGAAACAGCCCCTAGCGGTGGTCGTGTAATCTAAATATGTACATGCCTTGCATTGGCGTCACATCAGCCGCCATTGCTCCGTACCGTTCTCCTGTGTCCGTAAATTCTACAGCCTACATTTGACACCATTGAATTTGTTTTTTCTGGTCAAGGCTTGCTGAGAAGAACAGACTCGATGGTGCCAAATGTATGCCGCAGAAGGCTCCGTACAAGGACCTGGTACGGAGCAATGGCGGCTGGTACGGTTGCCATATGACGTCACGTGCAAGGCATGGTATACTTCGTTTCACCTTATCTGCGAGCGAAGGCAAAACTGGAAGCGCGAGCACGGAAGCTCGGTGCGTTCAGGCTTTGCTCGAGCGCGCGAGCTGGGGAGAAACGCAAAAAGCGCTGGTCTCGCGCTTCTAGCTTTGGCTTCGCTCGCAGATAAAGTGAAACGAAGTATAATTTGAGCCGTGCCGAGCGGAACTCCGCGTCTCAAGACGCTCGCGCACTCCACCCTTTGCACTGTTTTCTTTCAGCCAGTCTCAGGACGCTGTTCTAGCAGTGCAGACAAAGGCATGGGCACGAGCGCGTGGCTTTGGGAAAGTGCCTCCTATGCACGAGGTCTCGTACAAACAAAAGCGTTTCGCTGAGCTAGGCTCACGCGCCTGTGCCTTTGTCTTCACTGCAGACATTGGTGAGATGGAGTAGAGGTCTCTTCGGCGCTGGCGGCGGCCTTTGCTCCGCCTATTGTCCAAACTCTCCTAATAAACGGCTCTGACTTGGCCCACCCTAAAGCGCCGCTTCGCGGCTTCCGACTATTCGCTAAAGTGTCATTCGGTGAAAAACGTGGGCGTTCGCTAAAACGTCATTCGATCAAGTGAGTGCCTCCCCAGGTTCCCTTACCACTTTGCGTCGCTTGTCGAGGGCTTCGCTGTGCTCGTCGGATTTCCGCTTCTTCGAGAAGTAACTGGGCAAAACTCCGGGTTTGAGTCTTACGTTCCTCACCGGCACGCCCACGGACTCCATCACCCTGGGGCTCCGCTCGTAGTCCTCATCCCGAAAGTGATCAGAACACAAGCGATCACTGTCTGTTGGAAGCCAGGTCGGGAAGGACGGTCGTGCGAGCCGGATCCAAAGCGCACGAAGTTGTTCGTCCTTAGGGAACTGATGGATAGGCCTGCCGCAACGTATCAGAAAGTTGCCGCAGTCCTCTACCGCACAATGCCGCACCATCTCGGCGTTAAAACCGTTAAAACCACTAAAACGCGCAGGTCTTCAGAGTCTTCTTCGAACTAGGGCTGAGGATGTCGCGAACCGGTCGAGGTTCGAGCGAGTTCGACCAGGTTCGACATCTTGTGAAAAGTACGACAAAGGTTCGACTGCTGGCTGCAGGTTCGATGTTGGGTTCGATAGCGACAGGCTGCACGATGTTAGGCTAGGCGGCGCAAGCTGCCACTGTTTCAAAGGATATACGCGCTCTGATATCTATTTATTCATCCATTCATTCAATATTAATTTATTTATCCATCCATCTGAAGAGCCCGGAATCCATCTATCCGCGACGCGAGGTTTGGGTTTGAGCGTTTGAGTCGTTTGAGTACAGTGTAGTTTGAGGTTTGAGTCTTTGAGTTTGGTGAGGTAATTCTAGCCATCATAGTGAGGTGGTGACACTGGGTGGTGAGGTGGTGAGGTGCACTGTGGTGAGGTGGTTCGGGGCCATTGGATTGGGGGCACTGTGGTGCTGTGGTTGCTGTGGTTCGGGCGGTTGGGGGTTCGTGTTGCTGTTGTGCTTGCTTAGCTTGCAGATATTTTTTCTCCTTCGCGTACTTTGTCAGCAGGTTCGTTTACATTCTGTAGATTGGATGGCATCGGGATACCATTGCACGGTTCTAGGTTGTACGAACAGCTACCGGAAGCGTCAAATAGCATGGAACGAGCTCTGCAGTGCGCACAGAAGCATGTAAGGCAAGTGCGGATGCACTGTTTTGATGCTTCATCGCTTTCCACATGACAAGGAACTCCGTCGTCAGTGGGTCGCGTCGGTAAATCGGAAAGACTTTCGCTCATCGCCGTACTCCCGAGTGTGCTGGCGGCATTTCACGAATGGAGTGCGCACTGAGAGCTCCGTCCCGACTGTCGACATGGGCTTCACTCGCGAGGTGCGTACACGCTTCTTCGTGGGCATGGGATCGCAATCGGATTGAGGTTTATTGCCGAGATTTCGGTTGCACGTGAAAAGATCCCCGGCTGGTCCAAATTAACCCACGGCGTGAAAGATGACTGTCGTTGCTTTGGCATGCAAATCCCCCAAATTTTCCCATCGTGAGAATAGCGCTGCCTTGCTCGTGACGTCACATTAGGGAAGGACCAAAGTTTAGCTCAGTTGTGGCACTCCGCGAAGGAGGCTAGCCCCCTCAGCCCTGCAGTGGAGTGGAGGAACGTTTATTAATTTCATACTCTACTGTGAGTGTTAAGCGCCGTTCACACATACGCAGCTGAGTAAGACCGAGAGAGATGAGACCGGTTTTGAGCCCCTTGCGACGTCTTAGGAACGGATGCGCTGCAGCCGAGCTGGTCCTAAGACATCGCAAGAGGCTTAAATACCGGTCTGGCCTCTCCTGGTCTAACTCGGTTGCATATGTGTGAACGGCGCTTTAGAGAACGGTAGGGCCAGTTCGGGACAGGGGTGTTAGGCCCGCTTCATACGGAGGAATTTCTCCTAGCAGCTTGATGTCGCAACACCAGCAACACTGGCCGTCCGCCTTCAGACACAGCAACCAATTGCGGCAATTTGCTATCATCATCATTACATTTTAATTTTTCCTGCACTGTTTAGACACACTGTTACGTGCTGCAAACATGTTTTTATACATTTAAATGGAGTTGAGCGTGCTAGCTCATCTTTGTGAAACGGTTTACTTCCAAAGAACGATCAATTTCAAACCAGAACTGGGTCTAGTTGTCATCATTACCGACACAGTATCGCATAAAAATATTTCGTCCCTGATTGGCTGGTGCCGCTTCAAACGGCTCCGAGTTTCTCACTAGTTTCGAGCCGGACCCGATTTCAGTAATTTGTGTCGATCTAGGGAAAGCAAGGGAATAACCCGCCAGCAACCCCAAAATTGTCGAGAAAGTTGCCCCGTCTAAAGCGGGCCTACAAGGGCAGATTGTGAAAGTTTGCACAGAAAGATTAGGTTGGTGGGTGTTTGGAGGGGAAGAGGCTTAGATTTTTTTCCCGAGCTTCGTCTTCTTCAGGTAGGCGAGTACAAAGGGCAGGATTTTGCCTATATGGCTCATGTCACCCTTCAAGTGCAACCATGTCCTTGGAGTTGCTTCGGTCTGTCTTAGCGTCTTCCCGCTGGTTCTTGAAGTGGCAGCACACTCGCATGAGACGAGTCACGTCAGGTACCGTCTGCTCTTTTCAGTATGGGCATGTTGCCCGTGTTAGGAATAAAGCTGGGATTTTTACGTAAACTTGCAGCATCTCTTCATTTCCTCTTTCTGGCCGGTTTGACGGCCCTTTCCGTCCCGAGTCTCCGTAGGAGTACCGTCCTGGTACCTTCCGAAGCCTCTGGGAATAGGATTTCCTTCTTTCTTGTGTCGTTTCATTTTTCGTTCCTCGAGATTGGCCTTTTTCTTGCTATCCGTCCGACGGGGTTGTACAAAGCGGTGGTCCGAGTCCCCGGTCTGTCGACGCAGGGACCGAGACACTTGCCAACGTCGGCGCTGCGAAGGAGGAGATGGTTGTATGCCCTCGCAGCACCCTTGGCGATCTCGTTGCCGTTTGCTCCCTTGTGTCCGGGGTCCGTCTGTATGAATGCTTTTGGTCTTCTTTGTTATGGACAGTTTCAGAATGTTTTAATAGACCCTTTTCGAAAATCCGTGCCATCACCTGTCCACCATTGCTCGATCACATACTCTGAGCATGTATTGGACACAGGGGCCGTGTCGGTGTTCGGCGTGAACTCTGCTCGGCTCGTATTGGATTCATGGTGCATTGGCTTTCAAGGTGCATTCCGCAGCCTGGGTTGCTTCTTGCGAGTCCGTGAAGATTGTCACTGTCAAATTTGGCAACGTGTCTTCCATTATGTCCTTTAAAGGGATGCTGAACCGAAATCTGGATTCCACAAAACATGCGGCAAAAGCGTGCAATGGCATGCAACACCAAAACATCACTCATACAGCGATATCTCAAACGGATGACCGTATTTTTCAAGAAAAGGAGGCGCATTTGATAGAAATGTTGACGTCATGTTTCTCCGAGAAGGAGAGGGAACGGCCTCGCGTCTTCTCCGCCTCGCCGCCTTGAGAGAGTGACGCGAAGAGAGGAGGAAACGAGGTATCTTGACGTCACGCGCCTTGTCGGCCTTGTTCAATCTCGACCTCTTTTTCTCAAAATATAACCGTCCATTCTAACTTTTCAATTTCGCGAATCGAAAAGTTCGCGAAATTTAAGGGCACGCGAAAATTTCGGTTTTTAAGAATTTCAATGCAGGCATCTGGAATTCGCGAAATTTAGTGGCCGCGATTCTGTCCTTTGTGACCGATTCGCGAAAAATAGGGGCCGCGAAATTAAAGGGTTTTACAGTACCGAAAATCTGAGTCCGGTGTGATGTTGCCTACTGGCTTTTTACCCTCCCTGGGAAAACATGGCGGCGCTCGATGCATGTAGGAGCGGATGATCGGCGAGTCGTGGAATCGGACAAAGTGGTCTTTTTAAGGTGCCCGACGACCTCTCCGACTTCGAGAAGGAAATCGCCAAACTGTCAAAACAACTGGGTTTGGTGTCGTGTGTGTCGTAGTTTTGGTTGTGAATCTGCCGGGGCAGCCTTTCCCGCAGAACCGGCGTGACGTGGCCCCTCGCGTCACTCTCACAAAAGTCCACTGTGCATTCTCTTCGACCTCGCACCGTTTCAAAGAATTGAGATGGCTGAAAGGGCCATAAAAGAACTTCAATCTTGAAAGTGAAGCGCCGTCTGCTTGCAGCCGGTTGTTTGCGGGACGCCGGCGAACACAACATTTCGGGTGGCGGCAGTTCGGAGGCGTCGCAGAAATTCTACTTGCAGGGCGGCTCAATATTTGACGTCGCTACACTGGCACGGACTGCGCGGGAACTTCATATTCGGCATTAAAATATTGTATGTTTTACTTTCCACATACTGAATTCCCAAGTTTCGAATTTTGAGGGTAATGTGCAGCCATCGTTTTCAATCGCTTCAGATAAAAAAAAAGATTTTCACGTGTCGGTGCCCTTTTAATGCTGCATGGATGGCCTTCACTTCTGTTGGTCTGCAGCGTTTGATGCGCGGTGCTTTAGATCCTTCGTTTACAATGCACCATGCAACCGGGGATGTTCTTTTCGTAGACAATGTAATGGACGGCGGAGTTTGGATTCTCTCGCATCGTTCTAGACTTCTTGCTTGTGTCTCTTCGCATACTTTGTTCTTCGGCCCTTACGTTGCAGTCTCACGTTTGTCGGGAGTGATGTACGTAGGGTAATAACTCGTTTCCACGTTGGTTACTTTTCCCCATTTCCGTCACCTCTCGCACAACCGCGTTGTTTATGGCAAGACACGCTAACACTCCCACTTCCCTCTTTCTCTCCCTCCCTCCCTTGCCACCCCCCACACAGAAGCAGCCCTGAAACGGCAGTTGCTTCCTCTTCGGTGTTCTGGAAGGTCCTCCGACGCGCCTGCAAAGAAAAAGCGCAGCCCTGGGCAACGATAGATCGGTCCTTCCCCAGACACGGCCAGACCACTCAAGATTCGCTCCATTTGTGGAGCGGGAAGGGCAAGTGCGTCATGCGAAGCAAAGTCTACTGAGAGTTGCAGTAACACGACAACAGCAAAAGGCGCAGGACCCAGAATATCATGCACAAGAGGCAGTGTGTAAGCGCAGAAGATGTGAAGACCCCCACGTTTGCAAGGACAAGGAAAACAAAGCGTCAACGACGGTCTGCAGACGACAATCTGCGGGAGGATGGGACGGACGTAAAGCAGTGGAGGCGGCAGGATCCAGACACCATTCCCTCCGCTGCGGCGACCACCACATCAGAAGCGCGTCTCTGTGTCATTTTCTCGCCAGAGAGCACATTTTGTAAAAGCACATACACAACTATACTACTAGAAGCGGAGCTCTTAAACCAATTACCTTAAAGCACGTCGGCGAAGGGTATTTAATCTAAAGCACATCTTGCGACCACGCAACAGCTGCCGCTGTTGATCGCAGTCCTCTTTGCGTGGTCATTTGCAATTTTTACAGCAAAGCTGTTAAGGGCCAGTTCCCCCACTATAGCGTCCGCATACAAGCGGCGTTTCGACACAAAACTCAAACCAGGTCACCCTCACTAGTGTACGACGAGGAGAGTCGCCCTTTGTATTCCGTGCCGTCGCTGTCCGCAACGGAGGCTTGTCGGTCCATTGTATTGTCGCACAGCTTCACCTTCCTCCCCGGCATGAGCGGCCACCTGCGTTTGTGTCGTCGAGCACGCCCCGTAATGGGCGCGGCCCTACTAGAATGAAATGTCATCGTCTCGCCTACCAATCGTGTGTGTCCTGTGTCCCGTGACGTCGAGATCGCGCTAGGGCTTGTATCAGTTGCCCTTTGGACTCGCAATGGGTCGGCCACGTCGCCTTTATTCGGAGCAAGAAGAAGAGGAGCGCAAGGAGCGGCGGCGTGCGCAGCAGCTCGAATGGCAGCGCAACAAACGCCGTCAAGCCGCTATCGCCTCGAGTTCCACTGCGTCGAGTAATTCTGAATCTCTTGCGAAAGAAGAGAAGATTGCCCGCCTGGAACGCCGCCGGGAACAGAACCGGCTATATGAACGGCGCCGGCGGGCCAACAAAACAGACGACGATCGTGCCAGGGAAGCCCAACGCAAGCGTGAGGCCCGGCGACGACAGGCCGCCATGCTGGCTGAACAGTTCCCAGGTGCGACGGCCAGGTTCCGGAGGGAGTTTGTGGAGAACCCGTTCGGCACCACGTGCGCTGTGTGTGACCCAGTACAGCTTCGCTGGTCTCCCATTCTCACCAGACTGGAAAGGCTGAAAGTTTATTTTATATTTTTCAGGGACACTTTGGCCCGGATCAGTGCCAGATAGCCCCGAGGAGGACTAGCAGGGAAAAGGAGAAAAATGCCAATGGTATGAACCTTTTTCTCTCACCGGCTGCTTCCTGGTCCGAGGTTCTTGCTGAGAAAAATTTCCCGTTCCAACTTGTCTGGCTGAAGTTGAGCCTTTTAAAGGGCAACTCCGGCCAAAATTCAAAAGGAAATAAGCTGCTGGTATCGCTTTAGTAACACAGAATACGACCCCAGCCCTAATACTACATCAAGGGGGCACCGCATTCTCAACTAATGCCGATAATAAGAATGCGACCCGCTGCGAGCAGCCGCTCCTTGGCGGGCTGCCAGCGGGTCACCGATTGCTAAAGCAACCTTGGGCCGTGACGTCACGGTCATTCTTTTTAGGGGCGAAGCTCCTTAAGGCGTGGGTCTGTCCCTCCTTTGTGGGTATGTAGCCACTTCGAGGTTTAGTTTATGAATGGCTCAAGAGATGGCGTGTTCCGGAATTAACTTTATGTAGAGATGACAGATGGCGCTTAGCGCATGCCATAGAAGGCACTCGCTCTTGGCGCTGCTCGTAGTTTAGCTGAATGGAGGCAGTAGACAAGGCTGCGGAACGGCGAGCGCGCAAGGCGGCGGCAGCGCGCGCTCGCAGACAGAATCCGGCCGTGCGAGAGCGAGAGGCCGAAGCGTGTCGTCAGGCTGCTCGGCGACGCCGCCAAGATCCGGCCGTGCGAGAGCGGGAAGCCGAATCGCGTCGTCAGTCTGCTCGGCGACGCCGCCAAGATCCGGCCGTACGAGAGCGGGAAGCCGAAGCGGCACGGCAGCGGCGCCAAGAGGATCTGCAGAACGTCAGGAAACTGGAAGCTGCGAGAAAGCGCGCGTATCGGCAGGCAGACCCCGATGCAGCGAGAGCTCGTGAGTCGTCTGCAAAACGCATCAGGCGAGCTCAGCCCGAAGGTGCCGACACGAGGTTTAAGCGAGACTTTCTAGACGTTTCGTTTTGTATACACACACGCACAGTTTCTCACGTCTTTACATGGCGATGAGTGGGCGAACACGGAAGAATCGCTGGTTTACCGACGATTCACTCCGGAGCTTCGCCCACTCATCATCATTCACCACGTGGATATGCTGTGACGTTTTGTTTTTCCCCGGTCCGGACGGGCTTGCCCGTTGCGCGGTCGAGCTGCGTAAAGTGGTATTGATGTCGCTGGCCTGTAATAAGGCGGAGCCTCCTGAGGGGGCGGGGCCTCCTCCTGGGGGCGGGGCTGGTGGGCGGGGCTTCCGGGAGGTATATGAATGGAGCGGCGTCGTGCGGGAGCTGGTGGGCGGGGCTTCCGGGAGGTATAGAAATGGAGCGGCGTCGTGCGCGCTCCCGCGGGCCGTCGCCGCGTGAGGCAGCCGGGTCTCCGTACTCCTCGCGGCGTGCGCTTCTCCGTACTCGTCGCTAGGCCTAATTTGTCATCGGGGCTCCGTGGGCTTCCGGGAGGTATATGAACGGAGCGGCGTCGTGCGCGCTCCGTCGGGCCGTCGCCGCGTGAGGCGGCCGGGGCTCCGTACTCGTCGCGGCGTGTGCTTCACCGTACTCGTTGCGAGGCCTAAATTGTCATCGGGTGCTCCGTGGGCTTTCGGGAGGTATATGAACGGAGCGGCGTCGTGCGCGCTCCGGCGGGCCGTCGCCGCGTGAGGCGGCCGGGGCTCCGTACTCGTCGCGGCGTGTGCTTCACCGTACTCGTCGCTAGGCCTAAATTGTCATCGGGGCTTCCGGGGGGTATATCAACGGAGCGGCGTCGTGGCCGTCGCCGCGCGAGGCAGCCGGTGGTCCGTACTCGTCGCGGCGTGCGCTCGCGCTTCCGGGGGTTATATGAACGGAGTGGCGTCGTGGCCGTCGCCGCGCGAGGCAGCCGGGGTTCCGTGAATGGGGCGGCGTGCGGTCCTGCGTACTCGTCGCGGCATGCCGCCTTCCGTACTCGTCGCTAGGCCTAAATTGTCATCGGGGCTTCCGGGGGTATATGAACGGAGCGGCGTCGTGGCCGTCGCCGCGCGAGGCAGCCGGGGCTCCGTGAATGGAGCGGTGTGCGGCCTTCCGTACTCGTCGCTAGGCCTAAATTGTCATCGGGGCTTATATGAACGGAGCGGCGTCGTGGCCGTCGCCGCGGGAGGCAGCCGGGGATCCGTGAATGGAGCGGCGTGCGGTCCTGCGTACTCGTCGCGGCATGCGGTCCTCCGTACTTGTCACTAGGCCTAAATTGTCATCGGGGCTCCGCGGATGGAGCGGCGTTGCGCTACGCCGCGCTCGTATCTACACGTTCCAATAAAAAAAAATAATAATAAAACCGCTGTACACGCGCTTTCCTCCTCTCTTCGGATTGCGCTCGGGGCCACTGGTCAGTCCCAGACACGAAGCTTTGGGGCTCTCCAGTGCAAGCCGCGGCGCCCTTGTTTTTTTTTTTTTTTTTTTACTCAGTCACGAGAAATTTGAATTTGTAAGCTACGACACTGTAATTTTCCACATAACTTCGTCTAGGTGGTGGATCTAGTTTGTGAAAATATCAAAGAAAAGGCTTGCCCTAGTCAAAAGTTACAAAAAAAAAAAGTTCTATTTTCCTTTTAAAGCTAGAAAACGTTCTTGTGTAACGTTTGATAGACAGAAACGGAGAACGATAGCAAGGTGAGAAGAACCCTTTCTTTCCCTTCCACATTTTCCCCCCAAAACAACGTTGTTGTTGTTTTTTCATGATTTTTTTTTATAGGAATACATAGGGATTTACGATTTTTCTTTGTAACGTTTGACTGAGGCAAGTTATTTTTTTTATCTTTAAATATATCCACCAATAGCCGAACTCGGGTAAATTACAATGTTGTAACTTACAGATCGGAATTTTTGCGATATTTTTTTAAGTCCCGGGGAGACATCTGGGCCACCCGGTAGATGAGATACAGATAAACACAGAACGTTTAACAGGTGTCCAACGATACGATGTATTTTTGAAAGAAGTAGATATCGATGGAATCACGCTGGCTGAAGTTAGAACCGATCTCCCCAAGCGTTCGGCGCATGCGTGACGCGGCCATAACTTGAGTACACAGGAGGCAGTGCACGAAAGGGCTCGTGCTGCCTCGTGCTCCCCACGTGCAGAGCTCCATCGAGGTTGTCACACGTGCAGAAAGACTAAAGTTCCCTCAGTGCATTGCGGCAGTCTCACTGCCTGCAGGTGAGATTGTTCTATACTTCGTTTAGCTTGGGTCTAGACGCAGGCGATGCTACAAGCGCGAGCTCCGGGCTTTCAGCGTCCCTGCCAAGCACGCGCGCTCGTGCAATGCAAGCACTGTTCAGGGCCACACGCTCGCGCTCGTAGCATCGGCTGCGTCTGGACCCAAGCTGAAACGAAGTATATTAAATAGTTTTTTAATGCTTTCTTTTTTTCTTTTTTATATCGCGACATTAAGCAAGCGCGCGACCGAAATTTTTGATGCTGAAGCGCGATTTAGCTCGAGACTCAACAATCCGGTTCGAATTTAGAACGCGTGGTGCCGTTTGCTTACCTGGAAACTTATTCGGGGGCTCGGTGTCCGTCAAGGTGCTGCCGCAGCATTTTGTTATTTTTTTCTTGTATCATATGTGAAGAGATTATTATTATTATTATCCTTTGGTAGTTTTCGTTGCGCTGTAACCGTGTGGTGAAAAGCAAAGCTCGGGCTTGAAATGTACTATAAACTCACTTTTCAAGGATCAAAACTCTACCAGTGCACCTGCGTTCAGCAATCATCCACAGACAAGGAAAATATAAATCGCCTTCGTATTATTTTGTGCCGTGCATAGCGTTGAACGCGCGCACATACTGTCAAAATACGTAAACTTCACGAGTAGGGCCACCCCTGCTAGTCTGCTACAAGTGCGACACTTAGCACGAACATGACATTCGCGCTTTTGGGCATTTTACTCCAACTTAATATTGAGGAGCATAAAATGCACCTGCTTTAAACATTTACATGGACATCGTTTCCGTTGCTTGACGAGTGTCAATCCTAGCAGCTCTGATTCGTAAGGTGTTCGTGAGCATTTGAAGGAGGAAACGGGGAGTGATAAACATGAGCACAGTTGCTTACGCACCTAAAATGGGCTTTTAGCCTGTCGGCGATGAATCGCTACCTTTCCTAGGTGTGACCCGCGCCATTCTAACGTTCCCCACCCGAATGAGTTTGTCAAAGTTAAGAGAGGAACCGTGTGTTACGTAACACTGGAGAGCAGACTAAATTATATATTTAATCTAATTAGATATCATTTATATACAGGGTGTTTCAGAGAACTCATGCCAAATCGCTCCTGCGAAAACTACTCATCGCAACGAAAAACGGCTTGTGGCGTTTTGGTCCTGAGCCAAGGGCCTATTTAGGAAAATTATTAAAGTTCGGGATAATTAAGTTGTTAATTATTTTTGCGTAATTAACTTTTTTATTATTGTGTTTAAGGGCATGGTTTCAAATAGAAAATTGCTCAGCATCGTCGAAAAACACTGCATCAACAAATTGCAGAACGATAGAAGGCACGCGAAGGATTTTACGGCTTTCTGAAAAACCGCACAAATTCGACGGGTTTTTAAGTTTCGGTTTGCCATCCGAGCGCATCTCCGCCCCGATGGTACCGCGACCCGTGGAGAGATAGTGCAACCAGCCTCTGCTGCGTCGCGCGATGACAGAGGGAGGGAGAAAGGTTGTTATTGTATAGCCATTTCTCGTTCACATTAGCACACTAATGTTTGCTGGTTAATTTAAAGCTCGTTTTGCTTTTTAATAACTTGCAAGGTTTTGACGTGGAGGCTTCTGAAAAGAACTCTGGAGATTACTGTTATGGGTGCCATCTGTCAGGCCAGATGCATACTGGTCCTAGAGGTAACTTGTTTACTATTTCCTTTATATATATATATATTTTCTTTTTTTTCATGCATCATTTATCATGTTTTGAATGTTTTGTTTCAGATGTGCAGGATGACTCTGAAGTGCAAGAAAGCGAAAGCATACTGCCCGACGATGGACCAGGCGAGTTTTCACTTTGACGTCTTTCGCCCATGTGGCCGATAGTTTCAGAGCTTGGCGTTACTGGTTCTTGAAGGTTCTGTGCCTTGTACTCTAGAAGACTTCATTGCTTATCTTTAAGCTTCTGAAAATACCCGTAAGTCCATAAGCACGTTAGTGTCAAGGGGATCATATGTCATTAATAATGGTGGCAGCTCGATTTATTATTCCTGAAAGACACTTGAGAAGAAGTGCATGACTTGCATGAGGTATCTAAGAAACCTAACCTCTTGATTAATAAAAAAAAAATTATTGAGGTGTGCTATGTGATAGCTGCTTTTCATTGATAAGTGACATATTGAAAGATTGTGTGATAAATTTACTTTGAAAGTATACATTGTATTTATGTTAGTTCACTTCAAATATGTTGCACTCTGTGTACTTGCTACCGTACATGAAGCGCATAAGCTCCAATTTACTTTGTACTTCACGTAAAAAGTATGTTTTAGATGAACTCTACCCAACAATGGTGGCGGAGCACTTCTGTGCTCAGAACTGGCCCTTAACGGCATCCTGATTTCCAGTGGGTCCCCTTTGTGTTCAGAAAGCCTCTTGCCATCTCTTTTGCAGGCTGGGGTGGATCCAGTGATGAGAGTACGGTTTCAGCCAACACCATCAAGACAGGTTCGTTGCTGCATGAGCAGTTTTCACACTGTGTAGCAGCTCGCGTTGGGTGAAAGCGTGGTGTGCAAAGGGGCTGCCAACATTGGAGGCTCGTACGATCAAACAGGCGGCACAAATCAGACAAGAACCAGAGAGGAAGGACTGTTGCACCCCAAGCTAGGCCTCTGTTCATCGGTCTGGGGAACAAGAACGATAGGTAATTTTGAGAAGTTCCTTGTCCTGGGAGAAGCGACCCAGTGCATCGACGGCTTCGATTGCTGCACTTGCATGGCTCCATTTTTCTGACTCAAATTTTTACAATTGGACAACATCATAGTTTGAGAATATCTATATTAGTTTACACTGGGGTGAAAAACTGCTAGTCACTGTTTCTAGAAGGGTGAGGATCCACATAAATTACGTCTCACAATAGCTTAACGTTTTGAGAGCTGAATTTATCATTAGGGCTTCCAAAAATGCTCGGCCTTAGTACTTGCAGTCCTTCTTCGCAGAGTTGAATGGTAAATATTTCAACGGATGCTTGTGTGTCATAGTTTGTCCCACGTTTTCATGTCGCACAGTAGGTTGTCCCACTATGTTTTTAATGTATTCATAAGGTGCTTAATTTAAATGGCATCCGCGGGTGTTGCTTCTCTGCATTGCACCGGTGCTCGGGAGAAGTGCGCGCAACGGGGCTCAAGCAGGGCACCATGAGCTATGAAAACGGGCACCCCACGGAAATTTTATGCCAACTTGCGTGGACGCTGTGACGTGGCGGCATGGCATAGGTCCAAGTCACAGCGTCGGCGCAAGTCGTGTATAAAAGGTGCCGCGTGGTGGCCTTTTTATCGCTCGTGTGTCCCCCGCTTAATAGTTAGCATTAGACAACTTTTTCGGCCATTGAAGAAACTTAATTCTCTTTTGAGTTGTGTGCTGCCTAAACAGTCCACGATAAACAATATATTTGAGGAACAAATAAACTTGGGTCATACATTTAGAGAAGATCATCAAATATTTTCTTTGTATGTGTAGCCATTCATATGTGAAATCATAATTTTATCTCGCATTATATTTAGATGAATTTCTGTCCATTCAAACAATGTTTGCGGCTTCCTGGTGTTGTAAAGAATGCGAGTCTTCTGTAGTTCAAATAGATTGCGCGATTGTTGCATTGTCCCACTTGAATTTTGGTTTATGCCTTTTGTTTTCATCTAGTTGCATACTTGAAACTAATTCATTCAAGTACACCATTACATATGCGCAGCAACTGCTGATGTGCTGTAGCACTGCAGAGAGGGTCGGAGCCTTGTCAAGGGGTTCGGGCTGTCTTTTGCTTCGCCCAAGGCTTGTTTTCTAAAGAGAATGTTAAACGGAGGCTAAGGAGTAAAAGACCGAAACAGAAATTGCTAAATGTAAGTGACCTATGAGCATGTCCCTTCCAAGTTTTCTAGCTTTTCTTGCGTACATTCCGGCATGACCTAAGATGCCCCCTTTGGGCTCCATTTTCGTTGTGGTCACGGATAGAGTGAGAAGGGCAGGTCTTTTGCCCATCCTTTAACACGCGCTCCACGCCTTCTGCCGTGCTTTGTCTGCGTGCACGTCTGCTCGGAGTGCACGATGCATCAAAGCGTTGTTGAAGCTAGGACGTTTGCATTGGAGGCGGGACGAGAGAAGCCCCTCCGTGGCATAAGCCAAACATCTTAAGCTAGGCCACCTTTTAGCATGTCGTAGTAGTGTTTTCATTGCGTTTTGGTATGAGCTAAAACTTGGTGTCCTGTTGCTTCACTTGCAGAACCACCAGATTATGTCGAACAAGACGAAGAGCCTGGCAGCCATCTTGCGTCCGTGAAGTCGGGTCTGTTATGATTTTGTACCTGTTTTTAGGGTGTTCTGAATTTCTAAATGTAATTTTTGTTAAAAAGAATATCACTTTCTTTTACGCTCGCAGAGTCAGAACTCTACAGGGTAGATTGGAAACCTACCGGCCTAGTGGCCTCTCTTACGAAAGGTAGGTTGCCGATAACATTTCTTTTTGTACCTATCGTACAATACAGCGGAAGCACCCGAAACACTTCTTTTTGTACTTATCGTAAAGTACAGTGGAAGCACCCGCTTCATATAAGAGCCCACTACTTCCATTCCCCAAACTTGGGAATACTGCAATTTTATACGAGGTGTGACCAAAAGTTCCGGGACTGATTTTGTAGCGTAAGAAAGAGGGCAGCACAGTGGTGCTCACGCAGCAGTCGAAGGAAGGGACCTTCGTGTTTTGTTATACCAAAGGGCGTTGCTCTGCGAACGTTTGGAGCTGCGCTACACGAGTGTTTGTGACCACGTCCACGGTCACATTTTCACCATAGACTGCAAACCAGCGCGAGAGCAAACATCAACTCTGCCTTAAACTCAACAAATGTGAAACAAAGACCTTTGAAATGATTTGGCAGGCTTGTGACAAAAAGCAGCGAATTTTGCGAAGTGTTTTAAGTGGCACTTGTGCTTCAGGAACGGCACAACATTGCTGGAAGTCAGAGCTGTAGGTCGACCCTAATCGACCTCTCTTTGACTTCAGTGACGTTCCGCCATTCCTGTGGCGCAAGGCCACTCAAAATCAAAACACTTACACACCTTGCTGGTTTTTGACGTAAGCCTTCTAAATAATTTTAGAGGTCTCTGTCTGAGTTTGACGTAAAATTGACGTTCGCTCTCGCTTTGGTCTGCAGTCTATGGAGAGATTGCCAATGTGCTCGTCCATGTGGTCAAACAAACTCGCCTAGCGCAGTTTCAAATGTTCACAGAGCGACATCCTTTGGCATAATGACGCAGAAAGATCCCTGCCTTCGACTGCTGAGCGTGCATCACTCTGCTGCCCTCTCTTTCCACGTTACAAAATTGGTCCCGGAACTTTTCGATCACGCCTCGTACGGAAAGCACCCGATTTGATTGGACAAATGCCGACGTCTAGATTAACTCAGTTTTCGGCGAAAGAGGGGTGGGCATTCCTCCAGTATTTTACGGTAAGATCATGTCATCTAAATGTCGTATCTCACATAATTTGGTTTTTTCCTTGTACCCGCCGAATCGCCAGATTACATGGACATGACGGAGGTCACGCTCCACATGAATGCAGGTATGTACTTCATGAAACTGCCACTTCTGACGTTCAATCGCCGGCAATGTGTTGCACATGGTCTTTTTCAGCAGGGCCGCAGGTTTCCAAGCGACCCAACGACACGATGGCATGGCGGTGGCCGTTAAGACTGGTCTGTTGTCTTTGTGGCGTTTCATGGCTAGGTGCCATTCTAACCTTTGGAACCACTTGTGTGCGCAGAGCCGCAAGACGCGACGGAAGTTTGCACCGAGGAGGTTCCCGTGGGGGCAGGTACGTAATCGTACGATTGTTCCTGCAGCTTAAGCTTGTAGCTTACGAAATTCAGACACGGAGACTTCCAAAGGACCCTGAAAATAAATAAAGGACGGCAACCGACCAAATCCTAAAACCTGGAACCCCCATGATTTGTGCCACTGGTGCCTAGCTAAATTGGACGCAATTTGAGACTCGCGGAGCCGAGAATTGAAAGTGCATTCATTACGCGAGGAAAAATAGAAGTCCAAATATTGCTACCCATTTTGGGGTGTGCGTTCATTATGCGAGTACGTTCATTATCAGAGTAAATACGGTATCTATTTTTCTGCTTTAGTGATTATATTTCGTGTGTTTTGTCTGAGCTGTGTGGGATGACTTTGCCGCCCGGCAGTGCGGAACTGTTTCGGCGAACACTGGACTAGCATGCGCATCTTGTGTGGAAGGCAGTCTGATGGGTAGCGGTACTGTGTGGACGGAGCCTCCTACAACCAATAACGTTTTGAGCTACCCCAACCCGTGCCGTGGTTAGGGTAGCTCAAGGAATAACCGGAGTACTCCTTTAATGGCAGCAGAATCTCCAATGCATAACTTTTATTAATTGTAGCCTCTTGCCATCTTCTCTTCCAGGGGTGGATGGTTCCAGCGACAATGGCGCGATGGCAGCTGTTACTATCAAGACGGGTGTGTTGCCACATGACCAGTTTACACGCAGTGTGCAGTAGCTTGTTTCGGGTTAAAAGGAGCAGGAAAAGGACTGCCAACATGCGAGGTTTCTACGGTGAAACGGAAGGACCACAAACGACCTGCTGTGTTCTTTCTGAGGCGTTTGCAGTCAGCTTTTTTTTTAACCAGTTCGTTGTTACGATTTAATAACATTATAACTTTAGGAGCCAGAAGAATTTACAAAGAGGTGGAAAACTGCCAGTCTCATTTTTAGAAATGTATTCGCTGAAAGCCTCAACATGTAAAGTTATGGCCCGAAAAATATTTTTAAATTTGGGTGAATTGGGGTTAGCAACAATAATTGTGCCGTAGTATGATAGTACCTAATTTATAATCTGGTTTCGAAAACACTAGGCATTAATAACATAGAGCTGTCTTCCTTTGTAAAGGTATTAAAGTAAAATAAGGGAAAAATGTGATCTATATGTGTCCAATTCAATTCTACAATAGCTAGTTCATGTGCTTATTGGAGCAACTATCTTTTTATACACGGTAGGCTCGTTCGATTCACTTGCACCTTCCGCACCGGTGCAGAAGAGTGTAGGACTGTGTGGTCGTATCTGAATACACTTACCGGAAGTGTACTGCCCTACACTTTTCTGCACCGGTGCAGGGAAATCAAGCAAACCTAAAACAAAAAAAACAGAAACCTAATTTAAGAAAGCTGACTGCTCCAAAGATTGTTGTAACCCCCAGGTCAATAAAGGATTGAGCAGAGCCGCCCTCTTCGTTGGCACATTTCACGGTATTTCTTAATGTATGAAAAATTATAGCACAGTTCTAGCTTTATTTCTTTACATTTCAGCAGAAGCTAAAGTGTTCCTTGGTTCCGTTCTTGAAAATCCTTGTTAGTAAAGCGCAGTCCAAGGCATCTTCATCGTAGCTGCTAAGCTTAGGCATGTCCCTCCTTCCTTTGTATCCTGGCAGAAGCCAGAACGTCTCTTAGCATCTCAAGCTAAGCGTTTTTTAAGGATCTCTTAATAGTATTGTTTTCAGGCTGTTTTAGCATAAGCTAATGTGCTGCTGTGCCGTCCCTGCTTTTGCAGAGCCACCAGAATATGTTGAGCAGGACGAAGAGCCTAGCTGCCATCTTGTATCCGTTAAATCAGGTCTGTCCTAAAATTGGTGCTTGTTTGCTTGTTTTCTTTTTTTTACTCTGGGCTTTACAAAGCATTACCTTTATTAAAATTGATCTCACTTTCTTCTTCACTCACAGAGCCAGAATGTTACCACGAAATTTGGGATCCCAGGGATTCAGTGCCAGCTCTTAGGAATGGTATGTTCCTGATAACATTTCTTTCTGTAATGGGAACATGTCGTCAAAATGTCATGTCTCGTGTCATATTGTTTTCTCTCCAGGTGAATCACCAGATCCCATGGACGTGACAAAGGTTACGTTCCACACGAATCCAGGTCTGTACTTCATTAGATTAGCAATTTTGACATTCGATCCCCGGCAACAGGTTGAATTCCACCTCGTCCTTTGCAGAGCCGCCAGTTTCCGAAAGAAGCCAACAACGTGGCAATGCAGCGGTGGCCGTCAAGATTGGTTTGTTGTCTCCGTCTCATTTCACGGCCAGGTGCCATTCTGAATGTTGGAACCACCTTTGTGCGCAGAGCCTGAAGATCCGACGGAAGTCAACGATCCAGCGGTTCCCGCGAAGACTGGTACGTAGCCACGCTTAATTTTGTCTAATTTTTCCCATTTTAGGTGGTTTTTTGATGGCCGTGAGATTCAGCCTTCTCACCCACTGCGGTGAAGAAATTGCTCGTGTACGCCATTTCGTGCCGACTCAGGTCGCAGCAAAGACTGCAGTTAACCTCGTAACTGGATTTCTTTCGAGGCGTACAGCCTCCGTTCCTATGGTCACTGGTCGGGTGGGAATGGCAGGGATGGGTTTTGGTCGTCCCTCCTCCGGTGCGGGATTCCCACCTCCGATGGTGCCTCGGAAGGCATCGAGTGCTTGCTGCAGACGTCCCGTCGTTCTCATCCTTTTGGTGACCGTCGGCGACTTCCAGAAAGCTGTCGTGGCAGGTTCGCTTGCCAGCTTCTTTTTTGGGCAGACATGATCTTTCACGGTGCATGGCTGTCTAAAACCGAACTGCAAAGGTAGGTTAAAAAAACGCGCGACAAAAATCGCCGATAGCTTTTTGCAGTGGCGTAAATCCAGGAAAATATTGGGGGGTCACCAACTTTGACATGCCAGCCATCTTGATTATCGAAAATATTAATTTTATTTTACGCACAAATCCAAACTGTACACTAAAACAAAAACATGCACACATGTTCACATCTAGCGTTATTATAATAGTGTTAACTATTTACAGTGCACAACGAATTAATCTGCTCTAACAGCGTTCCAAACTCAAATTATATAAAAGGAGAAAAAGCCGATGAGGTTTACACACCTGTAACATGACAAACGTAAAAAAAAACGTGTAAGAAAAAAAAAGAAACTTGTTTGTTTTGTTTGTTTATACCTTCAATTGAGACAGAACTGTACAGAAATGTCTCGCGTGACGTGGCTAAAGGCAGAAGGGACCATGCCATCCTTTTGGCAGCAACGGTAGCAAAGCATAAAACGCAAGAGGGGTGACACGATGTCACTCCAAAATAAAAATGTATACAAAACAAAACACAATCATCGCAAAACAGCGGTGCGTGAACAGAAATTTTCTAGTTATTATTGCTTGCGAGTATCACGCGTAATGGCAATCCAAGACTCTAAAATATGGAGTCGTCATACGTCCCTAAGTTTCCCGGTTTAGAACCTTGGAGAGGGTCCAAAAAGGAAAGCGCGGTTCTTGCATGCGCTGACAAAACTGCCCATCAGCTGTGACAACTCCATGCGGTCTACAACGTCTCGATCAACATGTGCCAGTGCCATGCAGCTTAGGTGTGTCTCCCCCATGGTGCTCCGCAGCCATGTCTTTAACCTTCTCGGGGCACTGAGCGATTGTTCTGCCTCGCAGGAGGAGACTGGCATCACCAGGATGACCCTGAGGACATTCTGTACGTCTTTGAAGTACCCGCGTGTTGACTCCTGCATGTTCCAAATTGCCACTGCCGCATCATCGATACATCTTAGATCGGAGTGCTCTTCGTGCACCAGGTGCACGCGAGAGATTACTTTATTGGAATCAATGTCTTTGTATTGTCGGACTATGTCCACATCTGCTTCCGAATGCGTGTTAAAAGAGCACTTTCCGGCACCTTTATGTCACGATTCCTTTCTATCGGATAGCGTCTCAATGCCTGACAGTGCTGCATCAACTATTGAAAAAATACACGCAGAAAATAGGCTCTGGCTTCAACTGGAAGCTCACTGGTGCTCTTTTTCTCGTACCTGGCGGGGCGCCGTCTGGATCTCGGTGGTTCCACCGTGCGTACATTACCGTCCTCAGCAGCTTTGACGACCTGTTCAAACAGTTCATAGAACATTTCTTCAGACCACTGATGGCACAACTCGCTCTTGGCAGACTCTACCTCCTAGAGCATTCCCTGAACTGTCGACGAACGTCCTTGTAGGTATGTTTTTGGGTCCTCGAGCACTGGGAACACCCTCAAACCAGTTTCCAACACAAGGCGCTTGTTTCTCGATTCCCTGGTGCGTAGGAGGCCACCAATCTTAACAGACTGCTCGGCCGGTGCTTCTTTCATCATTTCTTCTAGGGAAGCAATTATGGCCTCTCGCTCGTCCAGCGTGGCAGATATCGCTGGTCTTGTGCAAAAGAAGTGCGTTGGGCATAGGGGCTTGATGTTTTGACCCAGCTTTCTTTCGCGAAAAATCTGCTCGAACTTGCTGAAGTTCGAGCGGAACGTGCTGAAGCGCGCCCAATTCCCTAACGATCATGAGCGCATCTCTAAGTTCTGGACAGCAGTTCGAGACGTCAGCAGCTACAAGGTTGGAACTGTGGCCCCGCAGTGAAAGTGAATAGCAAGCGAGTTTTGCGATTTTAAAATCGCTTGGGATCCATTAAACTCCCTGCTCATGTTGGCAGACCGGTCGTAAGTCTGCGCCCAGCATCCAGAGAGTGGAAGCCCAACTATAGTCGAGAAATCCACCACGGCTTCTGCAATGGTGGCTCCCTTCGGCGGGGGTACAGAGCCTTAGAAAACAGCTGGTCTGAGATTCTCGTCCACATAACGCACGCATGTGCTCTCCTGCTCAACACCAGCCACCTCCTCCGTGCCATCTACGATGATGGCGTAGTTTGTTGTTGGAATGGCGCTGCTCACTGTTTTTTGGACAGCCTTCCCAAAGCGACAGATTATTTCGCTTTAAAGCAGCGGAGACGCGTACGTCGTGTTTCGCTTCATCCAGGTGATGAACTCTACGTTGTCTTCTTCGCATGACATGAGATACTGGTAGAGTTCCCTTCTTTGTCTGAAAGACCTCGAAATGGGAAACCCTGGTGCAAGAGGTACTCGGACGATTTAAAGGCTAGTTTGCAGATTTTTGTTAGCTTTTCATAATTTTGTTGTAGTTAATCACCTATCTAATAACTTCATAAGCTTGCAAGCCGATTGGGCTTGCAGATATCAAGAAACATATACGTAGTGAAGGCAACATCCACTTTTCACCGGTTGTCACCCAAAGAAACAAACCATAATCACTGATAAATTACATAAAAAGCTCCCCTTAACAATGTCTTTTGTGACATCTTTCGAAGCAGCTCGGTTAGTGCTTGGCAGAAAGAAGGAGCTCAGCAAACTTTGTCGTCTTTGCGGCATCTTCAGAGTCCGCTTGAAAGTCACGGGTACAATAAGCCAAAAAGGTTGCTCGGCTGGTTATCATGCCTTGTTGGCGGCACTTCCGTGGATGAGTCCAGGTGCCAAACAATAGATGAGGGTGAACGAAATTGTTCAAACAGGAGGATAGGCGTCTTTGTATGAACGTTCTTGCTCAGAAGTTCGTCACAAACGTGTAAGTAAACAAACTGTAGGGCCAACTTGTTTGATATGACCTGACTAAAAAAGAATACCGGAGGTCGAAACTTGAAACAGCACTGATGATTCCAAAGGCAGGGAAAGACGGTCATCCCATGCGCCTCTCTTTGCAGCAGAAGCTGACGAAAGAATGAACTATTGAGTACCACACTGTGGGTCGTCTGCACAGCTAAAATGAGGGAAAAAACAAAAATAAGCGTGGATGCTTATGAGCATCTAAAAGGAGTGAAGGCTGGGACAGCTGCATGACACTTGGAAAGCCTGTCTGTAGGCAAACACCCTCTGCTATACAGACACCGGGGCTAGGTGAATCCTCTTTGAGCGGTTTAAACCCGACAGACCCTGGGGCACCTTTGTTTTTTGTTGCGAGTGCCAACGACTCCGCCGCGTACCATGCTCGGTTCCGTCGGTGTCCCCATAGCTGGAAAGGCTCGGCAAACGAGGGACGACAATTTTTCTACCTCACGTGGCCTTGTTCATTCATTCCATAATGCATACACGCTGGGCTCAGGTTCCGATTTTAGGGGGACGGAGATTATCCCTCCCCGGTCGCCGCCTGTCTGATTTCACGGTGGAACTGTCGCCGCAAAGGTGGTTTGCGACTCATCTGAGTCTCCAGAGAGACTCTGTAAGAGTAAGCTAAGAAGATTCAGAAAAGGAAAGTGGGAGGGGGGGGGAGGGCGTACTAGAGAGTGAAAAGGAGACGAGGACAGAAAATTGGGGAGAAAAGCCGACAAAAAAGCGAGGCCGCCCGGTAAGAACTCAAGTTGGCACTCAAAGCTCATGGGGCTCTCGTCAAGGCCAGAAACTGGTCTTAGATACGTCGCCTTCCTTTTTCAAAGATGCAGTGAAAGCGACGAGAAATTTTGAGTCTTGTGCATTATCGCTTATTCTTCATAACCTTGCGGCTGTAGGGATCTGTTCAAAACGATCAAATGGATGCTATTCTTTTCGTTGTGTCTGTGCGGAGTTGGAACTTGAGTTAATTTGGCAATGGCGCCTGTCGACATTAAGTTTGAAGCAGGTCGAAATCAAGGCTGTTTGAATGCAAAATCTCGGGGGACACACTTGCAAGGGGCGTCACCCCCAGTCCGAACACGGGGGTCGGGACCACCTGACCCTCCCGCGGTTTACGTTGCACGCAATTCGAGGCTCGCGGGGTCGAGAATTGAAAGTGCGTTCATTACGCGAGAGAAAAAAGAAGTCCAAATATTGGTACCCGGTTTGGGGGTGCGTTCTTTATGCGAGTAAATACGATATATATTTTTCTGCTTTATTGATTATATTTCGTGTGTTTTGTCTCATCTGTGTGGTATGACTTTGCTGCCCAACAGTGCGGAACTGTTTCGGCGAACGCTGGACTAGGATGTGCATCTCGTGTGCGCGACAATCTGATAGGTGATGTTATTGGTTGTAGGAGGCTCCGTGCCTTGGACCCCGAAAGACTGACATTTGTCAAAGTACATCAGCACATTGCCATCAGCGTGATCATTTCATTATTAATGATGGCAAATCTCTTTTGTGGTGTTAAAAGGGTACTTCGGCGTTTTCTTCATGGTCCTTGATTTGCCTGAAAATATGCTAAACACACCAACAAACATAGCTGAAATAGTAACTCAAATATTAGGCCAAAAAATATATACTGTAAACGACTAAATTTTTGCGAGGACCTAATTTTCGCGAATTTCGCGAATCGCCTACAAACGCGAAAAATACGTCCCGCGAACAATTCGGGCAATATGTGAACGCTACGGAAGCTACACTCGATTCGCGGAAAATAGAACCCGCGAATAATTTGAATTTTTCAGCTTTGGCCCGATTCGCGAAAATTTGAGCCCGCGAAAATTAAGTCGTTTACAGTATATTTTTTGCTAAGTTTTTGAATTTACGATTTGGTCCTCGCCGTGTTTTTCAAAGTGTAAATCTACTGGCAACAATGAAGAAGTGATGTCAGTGGAAGGCAGGGGTTCACTCTCGGGGCTGCAGACCTTGTACTAACCGATTTCAAGCAGTTTCATGGTGTCAAATTAATGCTTTGGAAGCTTGTTCAGTGCACCCACGCAGCAGCACGGAACAAATAATAATAATAATATAATAATATAACCTTTATTTTTCCTGCAAAAAGTTGAAAGTTGACTAGGTGATTGGCATAATCCATTTTTAGACTGCCCGCTCGACCGGCAAGCCTGCCTTCCTCCGACGTCTCGGCATTGAGAAGTGCAGGTATATTCGAGTGTTCGTATCGGCATCATTTCCACTTTGCCGATTTCACAATACAGTACACTCCCTTTAAACGAAACTCAACGGGGACAGTGAAATCTGTTTCATTTATCAGCAGTCTCATTTAAGGGGGACATGGGTCTTTAGACCAAAAGATCGATATTCGATCTTCTCTTCCAAAATAGGCCCAATCACTGGAAGGTTGGAGCTTCGGGCACACTTAAACCACAGGAAAAGCGCCTTCTCGAGGCCCTTGTGGCCGACTAGACGCATCCCTTCCTGCCGGGGGCGAAAGCGCCGCCGTTGTAGGCCTTCTCAATCTTGTCGCCATCCTTCGAAATCCTCGAAAGAGTGCACTTCGGGATGCCATGCCTTTTCGCGATGGCCGTCTTCGACTCCTGGCTGCAGCTTCACGCCTTCAAGAATTTTCATTTTGTCGCTTAAAGACAACGCATTACGCGGGCGCTTTTAGCGGTTCCTTCCATTTGCACGCAACGTAGAGAGAGGCACCCGTAGAGAGTCACGCATGTAAGACGCGACAGACCAACGCCGGACAAACACAACGTGCAAAATGGCGTCCACAAACAAAAGTGCGCGGCGCGACTGGCGCAACCCAGGGTTGCCAGATAGCTCCTAGCTGATATAGCCAAATGGCTAATCAATGTAGACCAAAAGTAGCCAAAAGCCAAATATATGCATAGCCCAAAAGTAGCCAAAATTTCAATATCATGTTTGCAAGCTGAAGGCGAAAGCTCTGCTTCTGTATATGTTTATATAGGTGAGAGATAGTGTGCAAAATCAAAGTATTACAATATCCAGAAAACAGTTTTGTTTAAAATAATAAAACAAAAAGCTCATGTGGACACATTTGGACAGTCTCATGCTATGAACAATATTATTAGGAATCATTTGTCCCACTCGTACTGGCTCCGTATAGTACCTCTGAGTTGAACCGAGCGAAACATTCGTCGGAAGGCTTAAAATCTTTGCACCACTCTTTCCTTCCAAAAAGAAAAGAAAACTTCACATGAAGGATGTTCTTCAGGGTTTCTTGAGACATCCTACAGTATACAGAGGAAAGGGGACAATTTCGCGGATATCAGGCAAAAATTGAACATAGCCCAAAAATAGCCGCATGTAGGCACATAGCCAACTGCCAAATTTCGACGCCAAACCTATCGTTAGGTAGCCCAATTGAGCTATTAATAGCCCAATATGGGAACCCTGGTGCAACCGCATACTGGATTGGATTGGATTCTTGATAACGACAATAACAAAGTCAATGTGAAGCTCAGTTTCGGTTTCGTTTATCCGTGTTTCCCGCAAAAGAGTGTTTCGATTATCGAGCACAACTTATTACTCATCTTAAAGGCCCGTTCACACTCTTGCGACCGAGTTCGACCGAGAGAGACCAGACCGGTTTTTAAGCCTCTTGCGATCTCTTAGGACCAGCTCCGCTGCACCGCATCCGGTCCTAAAAAGTCGCAAAGGCTTAAAACCGGTTTGTCTCTCTCGGTCTCTCTCGGTCGCAAGAGTGTGAACGGGCCTTTATAGGAAACCAATTAATTTTTTTAGATTTGTTTCGTTTAAGGGACGTTTTCGTTTATGCGAGTTTCGTTTAGCGCGCGTCTACTGTAACTATTCAGAATTTCGTGAGACTAAATAGCCTACCAGAAAGAGTAAAGTCATGTGATTCCGAAAATATGGTTTGTTGGGGTAGCTCAAAGAATGGCCGGAGTGCCCCTTTAATGGCAGCATAATCTCCAGTGCATAACTTTTTCTTAATTGTAGCCTCTTGCCATCTCCTCTTCCAGGGTTGGACGGTTCCAGCGGCAATGGCGCGATGGCAGCTGTGACTGTCAAGACGGGTGTGTTGCCACATGACCAGTTTATATGCAGTGTGCAGTAGCTTGTTTCGAGGTTAAAACTGAGCAGGAAAAGGACTGCCAACATTCAAGGCTTCTACGGTGAAACGGAAGGACCACAAACGACATGCTGTGGCATGGTCCGGGACGTTTGCAGTCAAACAGCTCTTTTTTTTAGCCAGATCGTTGTTGTTACGATCTAATAACTTTAGCACTTCAGGAGCCAGAATAATTTATAAAGAGATAGAAAACTGCCATTCTCATTTAGAAATGTACTTACGTGCAGAAAGCCACATTATATAAAATTTTGGCAAGAAAAATATTTTTAAAATTTTGCCGAATCATGGTTAGCAACAAGTATACTAGTAGGGTATCTAATTTATTATCTGCTTCTGAAAACTCTAGGCATTAATAATGTAGACCTGTCTTCCTTTGTAGATATTTTAAAGTAAAATAAGGCAGTATATTTAATGCTTCAATTCTATATAATTAAGAACAATGTGATCTATGTGTTTCCAATTCATTCCTACAACAGCTAGTTTGTGTGGTTATTGTACCAGCTATCTTTTTATACACAGTACAAAAAAAAAAAAAAGAAACTAAAGCTGGTTGCTCCAGAAATTGCTGTAACCCCCAGATCTATAAAGTAATACGCAGAGTCGCCTTCTTCATTGGCACATTTCACGGTGTTTCTCAATGTAGGAAAAATTATAGCATAGTTCTAGCTTTATTTCTTTACATTTCAGCATTACTTAAAGTGTCCCTTGGTTCCGTTATTGAAATTCTTGTTAGAAAAGCGTGTCCAGGGTGTATGTCATCGTAGCTGTTGAGCTTAGGCATGTGCCTCCTTCCTTTGTATCTTGGCATAAGCCGAACATCGTAGCATCTCATGCTAAGCCTGCTTGTCAGGATATCTATATAGTATTGTTTTCAGGGTGTTTTAGCTTAAGCTAATATGCTGCTGTGCCCTCCCTGCATTTGCAGAGCCACCCGAATATGTTGAGCAGGACGAAGAGCCTAGCTGCCATCTTCTGTCTCTTAAATCAGGTCTGTCCTAAAATTGGTGCTTGTTTTTTTTACTCTGGGCCTGACAAAGCATTACCTTTATTAAAATTGATCTCACTTTTTTGGTCGCTCACAGAGCCAGAATATTACGAAGAAGTTTGGGAACCTGAAAACCCAGTGCCAGCTCTTACGAAAGGTATGTTCCCGATAACATTTCTTCCTGTGATGGGAACATGTCGCCAAAATGTCATGTCTCATATTTGTTTCCCCACCAGGCGAACCACCAGATCACAAGGATGTGAGAAAGGTTATGTTCCACACGAATCCAGGTCTGTACTTTATTAATGAAAAACTGAATGGAAATTTTGACGTTCAACCACTGGCAACAGGTTGAATTCCACCTCGTCCTTTGCAGAGCCGCCGGTTTCCAAAGAGGCCCAGCAACGTGGCAACGCAGCGGTGGCCGTCAAGATTGGTTTGTTGTCTCCGCATCATTTCACGGCTAGGTGCCATTCTGAATGTTGGAACCACCTTTGTGCGCAGAGCCTCAAGATCCGACGGAAGTCGACGATCCGGCGCTTCCCACGGAGACAGGTACGTAGCTATGCTTCATTTTTTGTTATTATTGCAAAAGCATTAACTGTCTCATGGAGCGAGCCTACGTCACCAGCTTTGAAACCATGCAAAACGGCACCTTAATGAAACCATGTGCAAAGCTAGCCAACGGCACCTCTACACTTCAATCCCATTGGCTGGCGCGCGTCGACTGAGGCTCCCATTGGCCGCTGCGTGTCCGTTTGTATGGTGTCATCCTGTCTGTGTTATCACATTGCTGTGCTATCACTGATCACCGCGTTCGCTCGCCTCTTATCGGTTGTACGGCGCGTGGCAATATATACGGCGCATGGAATATGCCAAAGGGGTTCGTCCTGCTGGGAACTACGTTGCGGTCTGTTACTTCCTCAAGGCACACGACAGTTAGAACGATCGCTCACCCGATGGCGCTGTGTGTCCGTGAGGCAGCGGCTCCACCGTTCCACGCCCAAGGTCAGCGCGTTGTACGCCGCAGATTAAAGAAGGGAGCGAATAGCGGCGTGTGTGCTTTTGCATTCACAACTCATAAGAAGTGCTTAGCTGTGCCTCAAACCTTTTTTCACAGTTTTTTTTTTTTTATGGTTTTGAGATTTAGTTTTTATGCCCACTGCGGTGAAGGGATTGCTCATGTGCTCCATTTTGTGCCAACTTGGATCGCAGAAAAGACTGCAATTAACCTCGTAACTCGATTGATTTCGAGGCATAGAGCTTCCGTTTTTATGGTCGCTGGCTGGGTTGTTAGCATGCAACCTCGTGTCTAGATGGCGCTACGTGACTTATGTTGCTGCATAAAAAGGCCTGTAGGCAGGGACATAGTCAGGTAGCACCATCTAGTGGCCTCAAACTCCTTCGAGTGTGGGGGCCAGACAGCCCACACCGGAAAGGTTGCGGGCCAACGTATGACGATGGGGGGGGGGTCAGGAAATATTAAAGTCAAGAGACGCTCACTCCTTTTTGTAAAATCACAGTTTTGCCAGTGACGTCTTTCAACTTCGTTTGTTTTATGACTACTTTGGTCCCTGACCTCATGTGATAACAAGAACTAAAATCACACCGCTTGCCAACGTGCTGCCATTTTTTAATTGAACAAGTGCACCGTCGTTCCCGTTGCTCAATTACCTCGGGAATTAATTACGCTCAACATGTTTCTAAAAATACAATCAGTTAGTTTGGCAGTTCTTGCTTTCCTGATGATTTTTATTACAACATTCCGAGTAAATACTTCTCTTTTAATGGTGATATTTTTTTGAAGGCGATGATTCCGAGCTCATATCTTTGTTTTTGGCAGTTGGACCTCCTGATTGAGAGTTTACGCAGCTGAGATTCATCCCTCAACAAAGAGCTCGCGCTTGCAGCCTAGTAGTGGAATTGAAAAACCTGGGAAGCAAAAAAAAAAAAGCGAAACAATGGCCAAATGAACATAGATGAGTAAAATCTATATGTGAATACGTTAAAGGAGCATAGCTATACTTTTTGAGCAAAAATGAATCGGCGAGAGGAGATCACTATGGCGCATGCCGTTTCTAGCGCTCGAGACATGGGAACCGGGTCTCGTTGCCGGTTGCCTGCGGGCTGCGTCTGTTGTATAAAGAGGTGTCGGCAAGCACCGCCGGTTCGCGATAACTCTGTAAAGGCTGGTTGTCACGTGGTATGGCCGCGTCAGAAAAAGGCCTGCGCGCCTGTCCTTCGGTCCATTCTTGCTCGGTTCTGCGATGTAGCAATGAACACTTTTGCTACCATGTCTCGCCCTCCTACACACATTACAGCGTCCCAGCAATTTGCGGGCCACATGCGGCCCACAGGCCGCGTGTTTGAGACCCCTGATCTAGACGCAAGGTTGTACGCTAATATAATTATTTAAATCTAAAACCGACGAGATGCGCAGCCCAGCGGCGGCAGTTTCAACTGTTTCCGCTACTGCAGTATTTCTCTTCTCATGGCGCTTAACTTGAGAGTGGCATTTTACGTGAAATCGATTACTTTTCACCTAAAAAACTCGTAATATTGGTCAATTTCGCTTCATGGAGCTGTGAAATTGCTTCGTTAAACGGAAATATTTGTTATACAGGACTTGGTTCCAGTAGTCGGGGAAACACGTTAAACGCATAGGACATTGGCCGGGAAATTATTTTATTTCGTTAAATGGGGGTTTTCGTAGTAGAGGCGTTTGTTATAAAGGCGTTTGACTGTATTCATTTTTTTATGCCCAGTAGCGGCCTGGTACACTTTTCTACCTAGCGTGATCAGCATGCCATCCATCCGTTCTTTCTAGGCCTGGGTGCAGCAGCTCTGAAGGAGTTCCAGCAAGATGCAGTCCCCGTGAATCCCATTGGCTCGTATTCCGTCCTGGCTCGGCCACCGGAGTGGGTCTTGCCCTCCGTCTCCGACAAAGCAGCAGCCGCGGGTGAAGGTCATCTACTTCCGCAAGGTGGAGCACGGCATCGCGATGCAGCCCGTGGTGACGACTCTGCCGGTCGCGGCGGTGCAGTCTCTCCTGGCGGCGGAGTCCCAACGGGCGGTCGTCACGCCCGCGTGGCTTCCTGGTTCCAGTGAGTTTCTCGGATTTCTTGGGTGCAACGTTTTTGGTTATGTCGGTGCGGAATTTTCCCGTTGCAGGCGCTGCTGTGGAAGTTTTCGTTTCTCTTTAGTTTCGCAGAGTGCCGAAGAAGTGCCCACCCAACTTTTGGCGAAAGTCGGTTGACTGTGGTTCGGTTAAAAGGGCAACAAGCGAGATGACAGCCACTGAAGAAATGTTCTGACAGAAAAGGCATTTCTTGGTCGTGTAGGTAAAAGCAGAGGCCTCTTTTTTTGGTTTGTTAACGATGCACTAACGAGGCTTTTTTTTCCGTCTTTCTACGGCTCTCAATTCATTGAGAGAGTGAGAAACTGTGCTTGACAGCTGTTTTTGGGCACTATAACACATGGATTGATCGATCTGTACAAGGTGCAAGTTTCATGCTACTGCTGCTTGAGATTAGGGGCCATTTCAGTCGTGTAGATCAGCCTGGTCGGAAAAAAAAATTTCAGTAAGAAAGATGATGGTACTGTCTTTTTTGCTAACAAGTGTTCTCACTGAAATAAATGCTTTAGGCACCCACATTGTAATTTTTTTGTTTGATGAGTGTTAGCTTAGCTGTAGGTAAGCTTAAAGAAATTTTGTTTTTCTCATATTTTTTAAAAGAGGTAATGTCATGTTCTCAAACTTTCCCATCCTGACGATACCGTTAATGTCACCGTCTTGGTGAGTTTCAGCTTTCTGCAATGTGTGGTTTATGTGAGAAGAAAAACTGGGTTTCATTTTCTCAATCGGACCCAGCACAATATATATTTCTTTGTCCCTCGTCCCTTGTCCAGGTGTGTTTGAACATTCATGTCTTCAACCTGTTTGGCCGACAGTTTAATGGGTTGGCGTCGTCGGTCGTTGGAGATTGTGTGCCCTTAACACTAGAAGTCTTGTTACTTGCCTTTTGCAGACCATGAAAGTTTACAAATATTGAAAAATACATCAGTAGGTTAGTGTCAGCATTGGTCATTCCAGTAATAACGGTGGCAGACGAATTCTATAATCTGTTTTAGGCATGGATAGATAAATACTATCCAAGATGTTCAGGATTGTTCAGGAGCGCTCAGGAGTGGTTCAGACTTCACAGTTCTGTTGTGGTAATTTTACGGCAGTATGGTAGTTTGGTGTGACCCGACATTCGAAAATGGAAAGCTATTTTCAGAAAAATTTATCGATTCTAATTTTTCTGCCATTTTGAAACCCACGTCTCACCTCTTTAAATGCAATATTTACTCAAGTGATAGTCGCTTTATTTATGAACAATGTCTTTGTGCCTACTTACCTGTGGAAAACATATACAGCCAATCATCGCGTTGCCCATAAATAACAGCGATTCACTAGGTCGGGAACACGATTGTCCGTAGAGATGCGATCTTCCCAGGTGGTATCTTTGTGTGAAAACCTTATCTCTGTCCCATAAATCGCTGGCATCACGCTGTTGATCGCGGTGATTGGCAGTATGCGTGCTCCGCGGAAAAGCAGACGCTCAGGTTTTCTTTTTATAAACAGTGGCTATTACGCGAGTAAATACGGTACTATATAGTAAAGTGTCACTGGGTGTTACTTAATGGCAGCCTCTTGCCATCTCTCCTAAAATGGCCACCAAAGTGTGAGACAGTGTGCTGTCCATCCATCCGTAAGTGGCTCTATAGCGTGTCTGCTCATTGGTCGAAACCCGGTGGAGGAGGAGGGCACGTGGCGAGGGTTGGGGCACCGGGATTCGTGAAACACGTTTTAACGGGCGGAGCGACATGGGCGCAAACCGGCTGCACACTAGGAGAGCAGGCATGGGTGCTTCTGCTCGCCACGCGCGGTTCCGCAGGAGGAGGTTCCGCAGAAGGCTCGGTCTTCTCAATGCTTGCGAAGAAGAGGCCTGCAGAACCCGAGGAACAATTGGTGCGAAAGCGGTGCCGATAGTAGTGAGGTCGATGGACTTCGAAGAGCGCACCCAAATTGCCGAAGCTACGCGCCAACGGGGAGCTCGTAAACCTGGTGAACAGCGTGGCACAGCGGCCGCAGCCAATCAGCAGCAACAAGGCCGCCAGACAGGCAGACAGGGTGCCACCGAAGCGGCCGCCAATTGCGAGCAAGGAGCGAGGCGCACTAGCGAAGAATGTGCCAGGAGGGCTGCAAAGGTGCCTGAATTTTGGTGTGAGCACCCTCTCAGTTCTCGAAACCGAAACCGAAACGTGCGCACGGAGGTCGGAGAAATATAGAGGAGGAGAATGTGCCGGAGGTCACGTGGCTACACCCAACTGTGCGCTTTTTTTTCCCCCGTCTTTTTTTTGCCGCGCGCAGTAGACAGCATGCTTTGCGGGACCCTTTGTCTGTGCGATTGCTTTGCAGTTGTGTTTGTTCTGCTCGCTGTTCTGCACTTCAAGATGAGTTGTTTTGTACATTGAAGAGTTGGAAATCATTACTGAGTGCCCGTGGTGAATGCCCGTGATCGGCTCCAAAAAGAATACCCCCAAGATGTTGCGTGAAGAGCTGCCTCACATGTCCTGCATCCGAAAGTGGCATTGTGCGGCAGAGTCTTCACAAGTTTCCGAAAGATAAATGGGATCGGTACCAATGGCTGGCTGCAATTCCTGCAGAACAGTTACGGGCACCTCGAAAAGTGGACACTACCCTATTTATATGCTCCTTGCATTTTGTTGAAAGTGATTACATTGAGTTCGCAGGTGTCAAAAGGGAGTCCCATACCATTTAGTTCAGCGACGCTTCGTCCACAACATTTGTTTTTTTCAGTGGTAATAGTAAAAAAATAAATGTGCAAATATCTCAAAATGTTTGACAAAAACAAACAAACAGTACGCCTACTCTCTAAATTGAACCTGGGTCCGCTGCATGTGAAGCGGACACCTCTCCGCTGAGCTACTGGGGGAACTCTTCGTTCGTAGTAATGCAGACGGTCAGCTGTAGGTCGAAAGGTTTCCTGTTGATTTCCCTCCAGCAAAAGCACTCCCCAGGTTTGGAAGTCGGGCAGCACCACGCATTGGCCACGTTCGCACCTAGTAAAGATATCGTACGCATCCATATTCAGCTCAAAGTGTGCAGTTCTCGCTTCACTTTTGCACGTCCTTCAAGCTCTTACCAATTCGTGTTCGTAAGACGAGCAATGTCTTCACCCACGAGAAGGAGGGCGACGGCTCGGCGACGTCTTCGTGCAAATCGGATTGGTGGTCGGGTGTGTCGTGCAAAATGAATCCAATTCTTTTGATCGTTCCAAAATTCTTCTTTCGAAGGAAGACAGATTTTCCTATACCGCGAACGACAGTTCTGAAGCAGAGGTCCCACGCCCGTCGTCCGTTGCCATTGCCGTCCAGCCCGCGAGTCCCACGATACGCAATACGATGCCATGTTGAGAATTACGCAGGGAACACACAGAATGCTTCCGATTCTCTATGCAACTTTTTTTTTTCCCAGTCAACGTCTGCAGTTTTTTAAAAACCACGAAAAACGGGGTTTCATTTTTTTTTTATTTTTAATATTGAGTGTGTGCTTTGATGACCCACGACTTTGATTAAATTTGGTGGTTCTGTCTAAACCTGAGAAAACTGCCCATGACCACGAAGAAGAGAGTGAGCGTGACTCAAACCGGCCAGTTCTCTATCGGCGGTTTTCGGGCAAAAAGAAACCGAATTTCGAGCCGCCAATTTTGTTCTGGGTGTTAGGCTTTCATACGTCATGTACAACTAAAAACCTCGGCAAGCATAAGTACCCTGTCAATGTCCCTTAAGGATGATCCTTTTTAGTGGAACTTATGACTAGGTGCTGTCGTTATTAAGCACCATCTTCCAATGAACAGCCGCAAGGGCTGATGGAAGGCAACGCTTCGGCTTGGGCAATGGAGGCAGGTACACAGTGGGACATAGCTTGCACGATCGAGCAAATACCAGTTTTTGCCATTCGTCCCTTCATAATTAGTTACTTGGATCACAAATCTCCAGTCTGGTGGAATGGGCTCTTCCAAGGCAGCAAATGAGGCTGTAAAAGTTTGACTTCATCGTAACCCCGTCGAAGAAAGACTCAAAAGGTTACGTCTTCTCCCCGGCTTCTGCCGAGGGGGACGCGACGCCATTACGCCTGCGGCACTGCCGCAAGTCATTCACTGGATCGACGACCTCTTTGTTGCTGCGCTGCTTTGACGAGTTCAGCGTGCAGTTCGGGGAGTGAGACGGGGGAAATCTCGCTTCCACAAAGGAGGCGGTCGGTCGGGGCCTCCGCGTAGAAAGGGCGCGGTGCTGGCGCGGCAAATTGAGAGCCTGTCGATCGTTCAGAGCGGAGCTCGCTGCGTTCGTCAAAACATTGGCCTGAGCCATGTCGTGGAGCTGGGAGACCCGCATCGAAGGCAGAAGAGAGCACATCGCTACTTCTCTTTCTACCGGGCTGTGCGTAGCTCTCTATGTGTGTAGATGGTTCACTCCAACATGACCTGGCCTCTTACGACATGCTTCGACAGGTGCAGCACCCGTTGCCTCGCTACATGTGCTCTTGTCCCTTCAGTTTCAACCAACAGGCAGGCGCGGTGTCGAGTTGCTTATGGACAGACGCGCCCATCTTACGGTTCGGTGGCCTTATGAATGCCATCGCATTAAAAAAATGACGGTGTCCTGTTCCTGATGACGGTGCCTCGCCGTGTACGTAGCTACCGTGTTTACACGAATGTAGGTCGACACATTTTTCAATTTTTGAAAATCTGAAGTGGGGGGGGGGGGGGATCGATTTATAATTGAACCAAAGCATTTCACAGGCGACAAAAACGAAACAATCGCGATGTCAAGAACACCTCGGCTTGTTATGAGTTCATCCGGCCGTACCTGTAGCATTGCGCCATTCTGTAAGCTCATTTTACAGAAGCTTTTTTCTTTTTTATTTGCGCTAGCGAAGTGCGACTGATAGCGATTCGCAAATCAGCCCAAATGTATGGCGGTGAACTGCGCACGGTGCGTCCGACTCCCGGGGGTGGCGGCACTTGCTGTAAGAGTCACTCCGGAATAGCCGCTGAAACAGCCTCACCCAGCCCCACTCCAGTGGCGGTCCCAGACATTGGTTTTAGGGGGGCGAAATTGCTGCTTAAATAACAAAAAAAGAGACATCACACTTTTTTGTGAATAAAGACTTTTTTTTTTATTAGTCCCACTGTTTGCAAGTCGCAAATGCTGTAAACCTTTGCTCACAATGTAAACCTTTGCTCACAATATAGGCTGTAAAATAAAAAAACTATTGGCTGTAAAATAAAAAAAATATAAAAAGCGATCGATTTGGGGGGGGTCGGCTTCCGCCCTCCCCCCCCTTAGGACCGCCACTGCCCCACTCCCCGCTGCTTTTGTTTGCCCGATTCACGGTCGCACGTTGTTTGATCGAGTGTCAAGATCGTGCTGGAGTGCCAACTATGTTTTTGTATCGACACTCCGATCCATGCAGTTAAGGATGTCTGTGCTCATTTTGGCCATTATTCATCCAAACGCAACCAAAAACTGCGCCGCTGCTGAACGTAAGTTCGACCTGTCGGAGCGGGTGCTGCTCCAGTGGCGTTTGCAGCGGTACAGGATCTTAACTGCGACGGTAAACTATAAGACGCTTCCATGGGTCAAAGTCTGGATAGGTCCATAAGCCTTCCTGAGTTCGAGGTCACGGGGTCTGGCTTTCAACGTCTGTCGCAGAAATGTGCAATCGGTACCTAGCCGCAAGGTGCACCGTGGTCATTGAGCAAACATGAAAGATGCGGTTCCTGCGGTCATTTGCGAAGTGCCAGATTTTGATGGATGCCGCCGCCATTGCGCTTTGAGAACGTACCAGCAATAACGACGGGAACGACAGCGTTAGTGCGGACGAATCATGGCCTCTAGTCGCAGACAAAATGCACCCCTAAAATAGCATTATTTTTTTTTTTCTGCAAATGTGCAATGTGGGGGTTGACTGCCAATCGAGTCTACTTACAATCGTGTAAACGTGGTACGTTACTGGAGGTGAAGTCTAGGATCTCTGTTGGCTGCGTTTGATCATCAGAACTGGCAACCAGAACAGATACATGAAATGTCATGCTAACTTGAAGCACAACTCTGTTTCTCCCTCTGTTTGTTGTTTCTAGGTCCGGGTCCGGCATCTTCACGGGGAGTCGAGCAACATCGGGTTCACGTGAATCCGACTCTCCCAGTGCGGCCACCTCGGCACGCACCCTCTGCCGTCTGCGAACCTCACGAAGACGTAGTTCGATTCCACAGGGTCGGGCAATCCTAGCAGCCAGTTGTCGCGACAAAGTTGTGGCACCGTTGTGGCATGGCGTTTGGCAGCGTCGCGACTTATCGAACCGGAACAAGTTGTCGTGCCGGCAAGGCCCTTTGGTTCGGGTGAGGGGCTCCCTTGGTTAGCTTTTGGAGAGGACGGTAGGGTGCTTGGAAGGCAAGTTCGACCGGTGCACGCGTCCTTAAACGTGGTCCCTCGATTTTCACCGGATGACGTCGTGGAAGTGTCACGCTGTCACCTGCCGGGATCCTAGCAGTGGCGCGGCGGCAGAGCAGGGTGCGGGAGACGCCTGTTCTGCCGCCGGTTGCTCTTGAACTTGACGTTCCACAGTAGCCTTGGCAGCCGGGAGTTGGAATGCCGCCACAACAGCAACACTCGCTGTCTCTTGCGTTTTTTTTCCAGGAATTTCTACACTCGACCGCGATAACCGTGAGCGTGGCACTCCGGCTTTTGCGACTTCGTTCGTTGCCACTTCGACCACACTTTTAGACGCACGGGCTGACTGGGACGCCGGACACACCGTTTGAAGATGCATTCCAGGCGTGGAGCTTGTCAACTGATAGGCAAAAAAATGAGAAGAGTGGTGGTCTTGGGACAGGATACGAGAGACAGCCGGCTTCATCTAGTTGCCCCTCCACTGGTCTGCCGCCCCTTCCATGATGATTGTAGCCACCTTTGTCCGCAGGAAGCCTTGGCTCCACAAGACGGCAAGAGTGAGCTCGACCAGTTTGGCAAGCTCTTCATTGGCGGCTTGGACCATGATACTAAAAACTCGAGGGCCCCTCCGAGTAGTGAGGAGATGTCTTTGTGCATGAGATGTCTTTGTGCAGCTACGAACCTGACGTCGATGCGCCAAAAGAGTCTTTGTGCCTGTGCAAGATGGAACGGCCGGCACCGTGGCTTTCGTGGATGCATTCAGTGCCCATCGGGGTGTCACATTGAGTGCGACATTGTCGTACTTATTGGAACTCTTTTTCACGTTCATTGATTGTACAAGCATTTCCATTGTGTGAACTCATTACAGTGATGGAGGCGGCATTTGACCTTTGTGTAGACAGCCAAAACTTTTGTTTGGAGCAATTGCCGATGCTTTTGGAGCAGATGCCAACGTCTGTTAGCACATTGCTCTAAAATGAATAAGTGGCAGCGTCGCTAAATGAGTTCATCTCTGATAATGACTGTGGGCTCCTCTTTGATACTGGAGCACAGCATTTATTACCCTTTGTAATGACAAGAGATTTGGTGTGAAAGGAACACATAGCCTTCTTTTTAGACATAAGGCTGTGGTCAGGGTGGGTCCCATTTACAATGGGTACTAAATATATGCTTAAAAATTAATCATAGTGCAACAGTTGTTGGGATAAAGCTTATCTCATCACCCACCTTTACACCCGGTAGTTTATTCAGCTTGTTTAATTTGTGTAGAATGCCACCAAAACCAGCATATCTGCTAACGTGTCTTCCTTTCGAAAAGCATCTCCCAAGATTTATGAACTTGCCAAGCTGGAGACTACAAATATTAGCAAAACCTATACTTGTGCCTTAAAGGGTCTCTGAAAAGATTCTAAAAAAATTAATGTTGTTATTAAACTGTCTGGTTGGGCTATAATGTCAAAAAATTAATTTTTCAAAAAAATTCTAGTGAAAAACACGAGACTGGGGTAATGACAGACGACGACAAGGAAGAGAAGGAGAACGCCTCAAACACAGCTAAACCTTTATAGACCATTTGCTATCTCACCCAAGTGCCCCGGCCCGCGCTCAAAGAATCATGGGAACGGTGTTCCTTCAGCTCCTTAGTCAACGGTAATTTCGACCCTATCCTTGGTTACACAGGTTTTGAACGTAATTCGGAGTCACCCTGAACAAGCACCTGATATACCCCAGTGACCTGTCATATCGCCTTTAATATTTCTCCTCAATGTCAGCGTTTTTGATACTGTTCATGCTGTCCACACTTCAACCTGGATGGGCTGCAGAAATCTCTTACATTATTATCATGATTATCATGCTGATATTAAGTTAGAAACGCTAAAAATGCTATAAACCAGCCCCGTGGACTCCGAGCTAAATCCTGGTTTTTGTTGTAGTGAATTATCCGCTTTTTAAGCAATTCCTGCTCAAACAACAATCACGAGAATGATAATATTGTAAGAGATTTCTGCAGCTCAGCCAGATTGAAAGGTGGATCGCATGCGCAGTATCAAAAATGCTGCCGTTGACGAGCAATTTTAAAAGTGATATGACAGGTCACTGGGGTATATCAGGCGCTTGTTCAGGGTGACTCCGAATTACGCTCAAAATCTGTGTAACCATGGAGTTGGTCGTAAATTAGCGATCACTAGGGAGCTGAAGGAACACCGTTCCCATGATTCCTTGAGTGCGGGCCGGGGCGCTTGGGAGTGCTGCAGATGGTTCATTGAGAAAGAACCCTTTATATAGGGCTGAAAAAGAAGGAAGGAAAGGGAACCTCTTCTTCACATCACCTCTCTTCGCACAAGACACGACACCACCTCTCCCCAAAGGACACGACACCGGACCTCTAACAATGGGGTCACCACCTCTCCCCATTGTTAGAGGTCCGGTGTCGTGTCTTTTGGGGAGAGAGGTGGTGTTAGGGTTGCCACCTTCCCCGAAAAAAAAAAAAACCGGCCCTTCAACGGGGGGGGAGTGAGGAGGGGAGGGTGGTGCAAACTTTACTTTTCGGCCCGCGTAAAAAAACTATGCGTCGCAGAACGCCATTCGCCCAAAAGTAGAGCTTTCAGAGGTCACAACCAGATGCCAAAGTTTCAGCCCGATCTGATAACTCAGTGGTTCTCAAATGGGGGTCCGCGAAGGCATTCTAGGGGGTCCGCGAAGCCCTGCTTCATCAGTCAAGCCCGGCAATAAAAGTTGTCTTTTTTTTTTTGATAGAGAAGGAATTTTTAAATTCCGGCGAGTTATCTCGTGTGTATGTGTCAATAAGAGAAGTCTGCTTCCCACTAGCCCTACTTATATCCATTTAATATATCATTATTATATTTAATCAAGGCTCTCCCCTCCCCTTATTATGAACGGGGTCCTCCATCACTCGATCCACAAGTGGTCCGCGAAACATCGATGGCTGAGAACCACTGCGATAATCTCATCCTAAAGTTATAAGTGATTTTCTGAAAATTTCAATGGGAAAATGGAGCCCATTTTTGCCCGTTTTCGGTTTCTGGTGCCATAGAGCCGCATGTGTTCGGAAACTCCGTCGGCCGCCATTTTCCCATTGAAATTTTCAGAAAATCACTTATATCTTTTGATTAAGTTATCGGATCGGGCTGAAACTTTGGCATCTGGTTGTGACCTCTAGCTCTACCATTGGGTGGAGTTTGAGCGTTCTGCGACATGCATAGTTTTTTTATGCAGGCCGAAAAGTTGGGTTTACTTTTCTCGATCGGACCTGCACATACCGGGCTTCGAAGTGAAAACGGAGCTCGTAATTGGCGGATAATCTTTTGGCAGCGGCACGCAAATAATCCCTTCACCGTCGCCATGTTCAGGGGGCGTGTCCAATGACGTCCCGGACGGCAGAATAACGTTTTTTTTATTTTTGACGTCTAGGACGTCACAATAATATTCACTGTTATTTTCACGTGAACAACACTATTTTGGATGCCGCTGGCCGCATTTTGAAATGTCGGTCCCTCGGCGCGTAGTGTGGTCGGGTGCTCGGTGGTGTCCGCGCTGGTGCGCGTTGTCGACGTGCCACCTGTACTCGCCGCGTTCTCAGGAACATCAAGGTAAGCGTTCTCCATTTTCAAACTTCGCCCGGTGCCGTCCGACACTCCTGTTGCAAATGAAGGTATACGTGTACCGGAGGCGACAGAGCCCACCCACATTAATCTTGTACGCATTTTTCTGGGGCTGTACTTGTGTGTAATACGACGGATCATCACCCTTGCATAGAATAGCTGCGAAGGCCGTGCAAGCGGCGAGCGAGTAGCCTTGACTTGCACCCGCTGCAGGAGCGCTCGTGCTCCGGAAAGGAACTCCCATACCATTTTGTTCAGCAAAGGTTCATCGACAACATTCGTTTTTAGAGCGCAGCTCTTAGGCGCCCGTTTCCGGCTTGAGGCGGCGTCGCCGTCGGCGTAACCGCGCGGTGCATGATGGGTAAATTTCCCCGCTAAGTTTAGCGGAAAATTTTCGCCGCTACATTTAGCGGAAAAATTTCCCGCTAAATCCAGCGGAAAATCTCCCGCCCAATCGGCAGAAAATTTTCCCCGCTAAATTCAGCGGAAAATTTTCTCCGCTAAAATTTAGCGGAAAAATTTCCCCGCTAAATTGATAGTAGGAAAATTTCCTCCGCTAAGTCTAGCGGAAAAGTTTCCCCGCTAAATCTAGCAGAAAATTTCCCGCTAAAGTTTAGCGGAAAAAATTCCCGCTAAATCTAGCGGACAGATTCCCCTCTGCTAAATCTACGCGGAAAATTTTCCCCGCTAAATCCAGCGGAAAATTTTCCGCTTTCTAGACCGCCTTCTCCATCTGCTAAGCCCTCCGCAACGAAGCATGCGACCGGCACAAGTGCGCCGATGGCCTTGACTGTAGAGTTCCGGCTAGCGTAGCTGGTTGTGGAGAGAGTTGCGGGACACTGGAAACGATCTACGAAAGCTCCCTATTTTCCCCAAATCTAGGGGAAATTTTCCCGCTATTTAGCCGAAAAATTTCTCCGCTCAATTTAGCGGAAAAATTTCCCCGCGAAATTTAGGGAAAAGTTTCCCTCGCTTACAACGTAGCGGAAAAACTTCCCGCTAAATTGAGCGGGGAATCTTTTCCGCTAAATTTAGCGGAAAATTTTCCCTGTCAAATGGGGCGCGCAGGAGGGGAGGGGCATAGCCCTCGATCTCGTACCTTCCCCTCCTCCTCCTCAACAGCTGCGCTCTTACCCGGCGTTACAGGGAGTTGTAAACGGCTTTCATTTCTTTTTTGCTTTTCTTTCAGTGTTAGTCGTAGAAAAAGAAATGTCGTAAATATCGCCCAATACCCCAACAAAACAAAGTGTTAAAAACGAAAATAGAAGCTTCGACTCCGCTTGCGCAAGCGGACGCCAACTCCGCGACCGCTTGCGCTTCAGGCAGACATCTTGCCACTGACTGAGCTATGCTCAATTTGAAAATTTCGTTTGGACAATAGACCGATCTCACGAAGCGTTCCACGCATGCGTGACGCCGCCATAACTGTAGCAGTGCCCGGTTACTCCCATAGACCCAATGGAGTCGATTTCTGGATAAACCAAGGCGCTCAGCAGCGCTTCCGTGTGGTCGGAGGCGCTCATTACTGCAACGAATCGGCGACCCATTGCTCTATAGATAAATTGCGAAACTAAAATAAGAAACACCAATCACGTTTATAAAATGGAGCGCTAACGTTTTAATTATGACATTTGACGCTGTCGAGCTGGTGTCACGTGGCTTCCTAGCCGTTTGCGGAAGGCGAAGCCGTTCAGAATCCAACATGTGGCGCAGACCTTCCGCCGCAGTGTTGCCATTTTAGCGATTTTGTCGCTAGATTTAGCGATTTTCAGTACATTTAGCGACCGATTTTTCTTACAATTTAGCGGCTAGCGACTTTTTTAGCGACTTTGGTGTTCAACTGTAATCTTGTTATTAGGGGTGTCGCGAACTTTAGTCGAACCTAGGATCGAACTTTCGTTCGGACAAGGTCGAACCGGTTCGACGAAACTTCGAACTTTTCTCCAGATTCGACCGGCCCGACTTTGTGGACAGTGTGGCCAGTCCTTGATACAAGCATGTCTAGGTTCGGAGAATTTGTTTTTATCCAAAGGGTTATTTCTTTATGAACAGTTGCAATTAAAAGAAACCATTCTAATCACTGAAGAAGTTAATAACTAAATTGTTTGTACTGTATTAACTAAACTAACCAATCAGCGGTGCCCTTAATTCATCCCTTAGCCATCACCATCCAATCCGAAGCCAACTGGCTTAGCCTGTCGCGCAAAGGAGTCGAACTTCAATACAAGGTTCGTCGAAATTTTCACTAAAAGTTAGAAAAAGTCGAAC